>JARHVA010001030.1:3277500-3367500 GCA_037957365.1 Torreya grandis
CAAATAATAAAAACAAAATTAGGTAGTTGATTCTTTAAGTAGGAGAGTAGGGTTGTTAACTATTATGGTGAGTAAAGTAATTAGATTTGAATTTACTAAGGAAGTATATAATACTGATCAAGATTTTGATAAGATAGTTGAGTAGTACAAGAATCCATTGATATATAATACAAGCAATGTTTATGATGAGTATCTTATGCAGGATAGTTATCTCTTCAAAGGGAAATAATTATGTACGCCAATTGGGTTTCCAAAATATAATATTATAAGAGAATTTCAAAGTGGTGGTTTAGTTGGACATTTTTCTAAGAGAAAGATAATAGATTTGGCAGAGGATAAGTATTTTTTGCAAAATATTAAGATAGATGTGATAATATATGTTTTAAGGTGAAAAATATGTCAGGTGGCTAAAGGACATGCATAGAATACAATGCTATACACGTCATTACCTTTTTAAAGATGACTATAGACAAATTTGAGTATTAATTTTGTATTGGGATTACCAAATACTCTGATATGTAACGATTCAATTTTTGTTGTTGTAGATAGGTTTTATAAGATGAGTTATTTTATTACATACAATAAAACCAATAATACCACTAGAGTTGTAGAGTTATATTTTAAGGACATTGTTAGATTTCATGGTGTTCCAAAAACCATGACATTAGATAGAGACACAAAAATTTTGAGTCATTTTTGGATAAATTTAAGGAAAAATATGGGGACTAAGCTAAAATTTAGTAGTGGATGCCACCCCCAAATAGATGGACAAATATAAGTTATAAATAGGATCTTGGAAAATTTATGTAGATGCATAGTTGGAGAGAATCCCAAGAAATGGGACTTGGCTTTACCACAAGCTAAGTTTGCATATAATAGTTTAGTGAATAGATGAATAGGAAAATCAGCATTTCATATTGTTTATGGGTTTAATCCTATGAGTGTTTTAGATTTAGAACAATTATCAAGTAGTGAATGAGTTAGTGATGATGTAGAAGAATTTGTAGAACATATACAATAATTATAAAAAGAAGTAAGAAGAAAGTTGTTTGAGTGTAATGATAAGTATAAAACAACTGTATATGTCAAAAAAAAGGTCAAAAATATTTGAAAAAAGATATTTAGTGATGATTTACTCGAGGAAATATAGATTTATGAAAGGCACATATAACAAGTTAAATTATAATAAAATTGGACCATGTAGAATTGTGAAGAAAAATAATGATAGTGCTTATGAGGTGAGTTTACCGAAAAAAATTGCTATTTCTTGAATATTTAATGTTTTATATTTTTATGATTTCCATGGATAATATTGTGAAGGTTAAGAAGATGAATAATTATATTGGCAATAAAAGGTGTCAAAGAAGAAAGAAAAAATAATGCAGGTTATGGATAAGAAGGTAGTACCCATAAGGAAATGAAGTTATCATAGGTATTTGGTATAGTGGGAAGGATAAAACTAGAAATACAACACTTGGATTATAGAATGGAATTTTAATATTAAAAAATGCTTGTAGTACAATCTAGGCAACTCTTAAGAGTTGAGTTGTTTTCAACTAGAGGATAATGATGTATAAAAATAGGCCAAACTTTTGAAGGCCATAAATTTTGATCTAATGCTCCATTTGAGCCCATATTTATGGCAAAATGATCATATCAAAAACTATAGTGCATACATAACCCAAATTATCTAATTATGGATGTTTTTCAATATTATTCAGAGGCCATACATGACCATCTAAGGGTATAAAATCATACTTTAATATTATTTTTGTTATTTTTCTAATTTTATAAATTATGCATTTTTTGTAGCCATATGTGAAATTCAGTTTAAATTCATTTGATAGGTTAAAATTAATGCTTAGTTAATTTTTGGATATTTTTAGAGTTGTGCATGCTTGCATGCAAAACTTACTAAAAATAATAGCTACTAAAAAATAGTAGGTTGCGTTTTATTAATTTTTAGAGTTTTTAATTTTGCATGTTAACTCCAATTCTGAGTTGAGGCTTATTTATTCATGGTTTGTAATTATTTGAATTATTCGATATGAATCAATATAGGTTATTGTTTCAAAAGCTTTACCGATTAGAATTTTCTTGTCTTGATAGTATTTGGGTTCATTATGATGAAACAAAGGTACATATAACTAAAAGGTATGTAAATGGTTTGAAGTTTCCTATTCAATATAAACTATGCATGTGTAAATATATTTACATGTAGGAAGATTATCAATTAGATTTAAAGGTAGAATAAAAAAGAATAATTTTATTTAAAAAGAACATATATTGGTCCAAGAAGAGGACAATCCCCTCTAATAAAGGGATGAGGTGGTTTCAATACAAATAGAGGTGGGCTTAATACCACTATATGAGAATCATTACGTGGTGTAGAAAGATGAGAAGATAATAGACAAATGTTTCAATACCAATAAAGAGGAAGAGGATTTTAGAGAGGCCAAAGATATGGTGGTGGTAGAGGATGGTTTCAAAATCAATGCCTATATTATGTTTGTTACATATATGGAGAAGAATGACATAAAGTGTTATAGTGTCAACAATACCAAGATTAATAAAGGAGGGAATTGGATTACCCAAGAGTCAATTTAGTTGAGGCTGAGACAAAAGAGCAAAACACTAAATTTGTAGTATCAGATATTGGATAAAATCTCATGATGAGAAGAAACATGATTTCTCCAAGGAAAGAACATGTGAAAATAAATAAGGTGGTGATGCATGGTTGTGAACAAATATTTTTTTAACAAGGTGTAGTCCGGGAGGTAAGATATCCAAAGTAATTATAAATGGTGGTAGTTGTGAAAATATGGTTTTTAAGGACATGATTGATAAATTAAGTTTGCATTGTGAAAAACATCCTAATCCTTATCAAATTTCATGGTTTTAGAAAGAGAATAAAGTTACAGTAGATAAAAGGTGTTTAATCAAGTTTTATATAGGGAAAAATTACAATGATGAAATATGGTGTGATGTTATACCAAATGGATGCATGTCATGTGTCATTGGGAAGGCCATGACAATTTGATAGAAAAGTAATTCATGATGGATCAAAGAACACATATTATTTCTGGAAAGGTTGTATGAAGGTAGTTTTTATACCTCTTAAATAAGAATGGTAGGCTGAAAATATGTTGTTTGTAAAATAATTTATCAATGACATGATGTTGTTATGCATTAGTAGAAACGAAAGAAGACACAAAAGTGGTGTAAATACCAGTATTGTTGAAATAATATACAAATGTTTTACTTGATGAGTTTCAAAATGGTTTTCCACCAAAGAGAAATATTCAACATCATATTTATTTGATTACAAGATCAGATCTAACTAATTAAGTAATTTATAGGATGAGTCTAACTATACATTTACAATTGAATAAATAGGTTACATAATTATTGAGAAATGGTGTAGTTATAATAAACATAATTTTTTATCTATATAGATATAAACAACTATGGTACAAAATATCAACAATATATTAACATGAAAACCTAACGAGTTCCACAATTATGTCATAGCCAACACATGAACTACCAAGTACATAACTTATCAATGAATTCATTAGGAAAAATTTTAACCACTTAAAATTTAAATAGAAGTGATTCATTATAAATACACTTATGAATGTTTATCCACATAATACTAGTTTGGCATTAAAAGTAAATCTTTCACTAACTTACATACTTACCCACGTACCTTCATAGGCCATAGCACCACTTATACCTCATAGGGTAAATTGGAAAAGTTTAGAAATCAATTATAGTAAATAAAATAGATTCAATAAAAGAATCATCATAAAAGCTTACAAAAGAAAGATATATCAAATTAATTGGTAGAAAGCAGTGATCTAGGGAAAACACTATTTCCCAAAGAAATACAAAGCTTTGGAACACATTAGAAAGTTAACAATTAAGTGAGGGATAAATTTGACATCTTGATAGTAGGTATCTTGAAGAGGTTAGATCAAAGGTAATAGTGTACCAATTAAGCCTCTTGAAATTTTCAAAAACCATGATTATGTTATGTTTTGGAACATCTTATTATTTCATAAGGCAAGGTTAATCTCAAGGTACAGGTTAATATGTGCTTACTTAATAATCTTATTAGGTTTTAATCTTTCTTATTAAGGTTATGATACATTATTAACACATTAATGTTTTAATTACTACATGATTTTCAAGAATAAATTTCACTTCTATTAGGTTTACCACTAATATCAATCTTAAATGAATTAAAATTTTCATCTTAGGTCATGTCTTTAATACTAAGCATAACAATGTTGTTTAATAATTTAGGTTAGAAATTTCTCTTTCTTATTTTCCAAAGAAGATTTATCAATGATAAATTAACAATTTTAAATCAAACCATTAGCCTTTAACCAATATTTTTAATTATAATGAAATAGATTAACTTTTTATTAATCAAATGAATAATTCCAAATATAAAGCATATGATCTTGAATCACATAATGGCTTGATTGGAATAACCATTCAAGTTTAAAACATTGAATGACTTAACCATTCATAAGCTTATTTGTTAATTCATCTTTAGCAAATGTAAAATATCTAGATATCATTAATTAAATCTTAGCTACAATTGATCAATGCATTATTTCCAAGTGATTATATGAGGTTGTCCCAAAATAGTTATATTAATGGTTCCATTAATACAATTGCCTTCTAATAACCTTGATAAGATATTAGACTTTTAATCACTTTCAATTTCATTAAATGAACTTATATAAAGCAACCAAATTATTAAATCTAATCCTTGATATATTAAGGAAATTTTATGGTTTTTTGTAGTATAATTGAGTCACCATGAAAATCATAATTGTAAACAATTACATTCTTAATAATCCTTAAGAGGTTATTGTTTATTTTAATGACTTCTTTATAAGTTGTAAAAAGAATCTTATTAACGATTCTATCTTCACAATGAAGATTTGGATAGTTTAAGCTAAGTTTAAAGTCTTTATATATATTTAAGGATAACATATCAAAAAAATTTATGATAAAAAACTAGATTAATTTGTATATAAAGTGGATCAATACACTTTAATGAATATAATGCCCATATAGTGTCTCTCAATGAAAATCTCAATTTTATTTAAAAAAGATTAAATAATCAAAACCATAACAAAATAACTTATTTCCTTCCACAATATTTACGAAACTAAATATATTGAATAGACATTTGAACTTTATAAGGACTCATGAAAACCTATTCATAATATAATATAACAAAGGGAAATTGTTCAACTTATGCACATAAATGTATCCACATTTTAATAATTGAATAACACTCAGGGATTAAAAATGAGTCTATATACAAGATACATTCAATATAATTCAAATAAATATAGTGAATGAATTTGTTTAGCTCCACTAGCTACATGGTCACATTAATTATATGTCATAATTGATGCAGAAAAGAGGCCAAACTTCTGTAGGCCATAACTTTTGATTTGTATCTCCATTTGAGTGCATCATCATGCCAAAATGATTGTATCAAAATTTTTGGTGTAGTTGTAACTATACCTATCGAGTTATAGACATTTTTTATATTTTTTGGAGGCCATATGTGACCATCTGAGGGTCTAAAATTGTAGTTTAATATTTTTTCGGTGTTCTTCTATATTTATAAATTGTATATTTTTGTAACCATAATTTAACTTCAATTGATATTTGTCTGATAGGTTAATTTTAGCATTTATTTTATTTTTGGATATTTTTAGAGTGATGCATGCTTGCATCTAAAACTTAGTAAAAATACAAGTTAGTAAAAATAGTAGGTCAAGTTTTATTATTTTTTAGAGTTTCAAATTTTGCATGTAAAATTTAATTCTATGTTGAGTATTATTTATGCATATTTTTTATTAATTTATATTATTTAATATGAATTAATAGAGGTTATTATTTTAGAAGCTTTACCTATTAGATTTTTATTATATTGATAGTATTTAGGTTCATTATTTGGTATCAGAGCATGTTTGAATTTTGGAGGTATAAGAGATGGTGATACGATGAGGAGGAATCACTTAGATGAATCAGACTATGTAAGAGATGCAAAGGTAATTAGAATAATTAAAATATATTGTTGTTAATCAAATATAAAGGAGAGTAGAAGATGATTTGGATCATGAATAAGAAATTTCAAAAGAGGAAGAGTTATAGGAATAATTTCCATTAATGGAAGAGAGGATGGATATATCTTTATATGAAAGGAATGAAGGGATCAAGGTTGAAATTATAAATTATAGAGGAAGTTAAAAACCAAATGATTTAATATATTGGATGAACAACAAGGAGAAATTTTATGAATGGAGAACTTTCAAAGAAGACAAGAAGTTAAAGTTTGCACGCATGAAATTGAAGTGTCATGCAATGATTTGGTGTGATCACCTATAGAAAGAAAGACAAAAAAAAGGTAAAGAGAATATCAATTCATGAAAAAATATGGAGAAAAATATGAGGGAGAAATTTATTCCCACGGATTATGCACAAAACCTATATAAAAGATTCTAAAATTTTAGGAAGAAGGATCATAGTATCTAAGAGCTTACAAATAAAGTTTTAAAACTTTCCATATGAGTGGAGCATGATGAGATAAAAGAGAATATGGATGAATGGTATGTAAATGGTTTGATGTTTTATCTTCAATATGAATTAAGGATGCATAGAATTCTTTTCATGGAGGAAGCTTATGAATTAGCTTTTATGGTAAAAGAAAAACAAAATAGATAGAATTTCTGAAGAACATATATTGGGCCAAGAAGAGGAGAATACCATCCAATAAGTGGATGAGGTGGCCTTAATAAAAATAGATATGTATTTATTACCACATGAGGAGAGTAGAAAGATAAGAAGATACTAGATAAAGGTTTCAATACCAGTAAAGAAGAAAATGATTTTAGAGAAGATAAAGCTTTAGTGTTGGTAGATGATGGTTTCCAAATCAACGTAGGTCTTAAGTTTATTAAAGATGTGGAAAAGGCCATAGAGTGTGTATTCATATAAAATGCAAAATTAGATGACTTCAACATGGCTAATGACACCCAATCCATAGGTCTTCCTACTTGCTTACACAACCCTTCTAGGATCTTCTTTCATTGATTCCCAATCATCCATAACCTTTCAGATTTAATCCTTACAGACCTAGGAAACTCTTTTAGGCCTAGATACATCCCCATAGGTCTCATTCCCTTAGAAAAATAGTTCCCAACTTGGATAGGAGAGCTAAAACCTAGGGTGTCCTATTTCTAGCACTATTATCCAAGTTCATTTTTGGTCCTAATGATTAGATTCTTTCAGATCCTTATCCTTTTCTTTGTTGGCCGAAAATGAATTCATTTAACCCATTATCATTTAATCCCCTATAAAAGTCCAATCAAAGTCCATTTAGAAGGGTTAGCATTCATTTACAAGGGAGAAGTAAGAATACAAGAAAGTACACTCAAGCACTCTTCCCTATTCTCTACATACAGACTTCCAAGATAAACTCAAGATTATTAAAACCTTTGCATTAGTCCCTAGCCATCTAAAGTACATTTAGTTTCACATCTAGTTGCATTTATCATACATAATTACACCAAATACTTCAATGGGAGAACTAAATTAGCTTGATCCCTACTCAAAGTATCGGTATGTGGGTAGCATGTCAACACATGGGGTGTGAAGTACATCCAATATATTCTTTACACACTAACCCTTTCTCTATATTTTCCAAGTTTTCATTCAAGTTAAAGCACAAAGAGCTCCTAGGGCTTTGAAGATTTAAAATAGATGCACAATAAGCTCTATAGGCTTCCAAGCTTCAAGATTTCATTGATAGGGTAACACAATCCTATCAAATAGAACCCAAAAATCTCAAACCTATTTATTTAAATAGGAATAAAACCCCATTATTTTAAAAATAATAAAACATTTGGTGAACCTAACTTACTTCAAATTTTGCACAAAAACCCTATAAACCCTAAGGATAATTATTTCTAATTTTTTTCCATGATTTCATAAATTTTCATACATTTAAAAATCAGAAATCTACAAATAAATTGCAAAAATATCACATATTTTGTTAAGACCCTAGTTTGCACATACTAGGTACTTCTTGCATATAAACACATTTCAAACACAGAAAAATATATTGTTAATTTTAAAAATATTTTATGATTTTTCCTAAATTTTTTAAGAAAATTTATACAAATTTTATATAAATTCATATAAATTTTTTAAAATTATCATATTAATTTTAAAAATTCATTTAATAATCCCTAGATTACATCAACTAGTTCCTAGTTATTTTCTAGTACTTTTCCAATCATTTTCTAAATTTTTAGTTGCATATGAAACTCATAAAATCAATTTTGGATTAAAAAATTCATAGTATTTTGCATAAATATTTTCTAAAAATCATTTGTTACATATACTATCACCTATTTTATTTTTAAGGTATCACCTTGTTTGGCAGCTCAATATCCTTTTTGTGTAAATTTTAATTCACTATTTTTTTAGAATTTATGTTTCTTATATTCAGTACTTTCCCTTTCTAGCACATTACCCATTAAAACTTATTGTAAAACATTCAAACACATTTCAAATTGTTTTCCTACTTTACCAAAGTCCCAATATACTACTTTTGATGGAACTGATAAAAGAGAACTTCAATAAATCTTAACTAAACATCTAGATATGCAAGATGACATTCTTAGAATTATACAAGAACAAAAAAAATTTAAAAATGGTCAATATTACCAAATAATAGAGCAACCAATTGCAAATGACAATACAAAGGCAACTATGTCTCAACATGCCCCTATAGCAGCCCAACCTTCTTTTATGCCACCAGCGATATCTAGTACATCTGTATCCCCTGATGTGGTAGCCCTTGTGAAAGAGATAAGATATCTTCAATAAAAGGTGTAACATCTTGAGCAAGGTATTTATATACCTACACAGGCATTGGATTCTTTTGCTTTACTACATACACCATTAGCATATCACATTGCTTCTACACCCTTACCACTAGGTTTTGTTCAACCCAAGCTCATTCTATATGATGGTAAGGGTGATGAAAAGACACATTTGAGAGATTTTAACATATAATGTTTGGATCATGTACCCAATGACTCACTACTTACCAATCTATTTCCATGGAGTCTAAAGGATTATGATTGACAATGGTTTTATAGTCTACCAAATTAGTCAGTCACAACATTCAATACTTTAGCAGACATGTTACAAACACATTTTAGTATCAAAATTAGTGATAAGGTTTCTTATGAATAGATTTCACAATAGAAACAAAGGTCAAATGAGCCCATCACACATTATGTTCTTAGATACAAGACTATTCTGGCTAAGCTAACTAGCCTCATGGCTGATCAAGAGCTACATGACATCTTCAAATAGATCCTTCTACCATCATTACATGAATCTATTAGGTTAAAAATATTATCTTCCTTCACCGAATTATGTCATACACTCAAGGGAAGATAAGTCAAGCTAATTTCAATGGGCAAAATTAAGTACTCAAGTATCTCAGACACAATAAACAAGAGTAATAGCGAAATTCCATACAAGGTCAAAATCAATGACAATAAGAATCATAATAAACCAACAGTCAATGCAGCTTTAGATCCCCCTTAATGTGTAGTTTTATCAACACCTCATTGTCATGTATTTACCAATCTACCAATTTATCCAACCAAGGTTTTACAGTAGTTATTGGAATGTAACATCATATCTCTCCATCCTATAAAAGAAGTTGACCCATCAAAGACTCTTCCATAGGGATATGATCAACATGCATTTTGTGATTTTCAAAGTGCATTAGGCCATACAACAAATAGATGCATCATTTTGAGGCATAAGATACATGACTTGATAAATTATAATCTACTTAATCTAGGCACTTCAGTTGAGCCTCTAAAGGCAAATCCAACACAAGATAAAGCTTTGAAAATCTTCTCAAATCCATTTACATAACATTATAAATATGAGAAAGAGGACACATTAGGTGTTCACCATACATGTCATACACATCCTCCACCAGCGACATACCAAGCACCTTCAGTTGAGGCACATCCTTTGAAAGGTATGATATGTGTGTATGAGTTTGGAGTCCTAGCTAGGAATTTGATATCCTTCTTAGATTAGGAGATTATGGAGGATAATATAGGTTATAATGTACTTTTTATCAGATCACATATCCATAATCAACATATTCCCAATGTGCTTATTAACAATGGTTCCATCGTTAACATGTGTACCTTGACTCTACTACAATATTTGGGTTATTTAGAGAAAGATATCACTCTGATAGACATAGTTATTAGTGGTTTTAGTGAGCATATATATAGATTTCAATAGGTGAGATAGTACTTTCACTACAGGTTGGTCCTACATATGTGGCAACACTATTCACTATAATTTGCAATGCAAGAGTTTTTGACATATTGATTGGTTGACCATGGATTTAAAAAATCAAGGAATTACATTCTATAATTCATAAATGCATGAAATTCATTCATGATAATTAGGTTATTATAGTCAGTAGAGTTCCCTATGAGTCACCACTCCCCACTTCATAGCCATCTACTAGTTTAAATTCACTAGCTCTAGTTCTTCTCCCTATTTCAATTTTTCACCTAGTTTTAGTTCTACTTCCACTTAAAATCCAACCATAGTTATGACATCCATCGCTAGTACATAGGGTTAAAACACCTCCATAGTTCAAAGATTCTAGATAGCTTCTAGCTACAGTGCTCACACCTAGATCAATTTTGTTGATGTCTCATACAGCTACACAGAGAGCCCCTATTCAGAGAGATTATTTTACTTCCAAATGGGTCCATAAGAGCCCTATAGTTGCATCCACTTATTAGCATTATAGGGGGACCCCACATTCAGTTTCCACTTCTAAGATTTTAGAGCAGTTACAATGTACACATATTTTAGCTTCACCATCTTAGACATACAATCATGCCTCATGATCACACACAATTCATTTATTCGATATAAGACACTATGATAGGGAGTCTAATATGAGACTCATCAGTTAGTATCATTTCTTCCAAATTTCTCCTATACATAAATTATTTTCAAATATGTCAAAATACAAAAAAATTCAAATTTATCAAAAATACCAATTTTTTTTTATTGTATGCATCATCCATGCTTTACAATACTACTATCATGCTAGGACTTACATTTTCTATTTAATGCTATTGTATGTCAATTTTTCTACATTGCCATGTTTCACTTGATCTTCTTGGAGTGTATACAGTGACATCTAGATACTTGATCACTTCACTCTACCCATCGAGGGGGCATTCCTACTTCTACATTCAAGACATACATAAATATGCATACCCATTGGTGGAATATTCTACATGAATACACCATCATAGTTATGTCATTCCTACACTACACACTCTAAGTTATCATGATGATGTACATTCCTTTCTAGATTACATAGATTACTATATTGACATTTCATTTGAATCTAACACTTGTTTATTTCTTAGCATATACCTAGACTTGTACTACACATTTTTTTTTATACTTTCACATTTTATTTGATTAGTTATATGTGATTATACCTTTTTATTTATTACATTATTTCTCTTCTTTCTTAGCGTAGCTTGTGTGATTGCATTTCTAGTTCTTGCTTGTCTCCTATTTGTGCCATAGGACATTTGCCAATGTCCTTTACTTCTATTCATTTGTGTGCCTTGGGACATTTACTAATGTCATTTGCTTGTAATTTTCCATGTGTCTGAGGCCCTTATGCTAACTTTTCTTATTTCACTTATATGTGTATGTGGCATTTGAACATGCCTTGTATTCTTGCATTCTAGTTTAAGTGCAATGTACCCATGTCCCTTGTTTTTATGTCCCCTTGGCCATCCATGTATACTTCTTTCTTATTACTTGTTTTCTTTTCAATGTGTGCAATGCCATGATCCACATCATTCATTTTCCTTACTTTCTTGGATGCTATGATGGACATCATGCTCCATCCCTCCAACTAACAACTAACATCTAACATTTCTAGTTCTAGTTTAGTATATTTCACATGATTTTACATTGTTATATCTATCTAGGCATACCCATGTTGATCTAACAATATATCATTACAAACATTTATATATCTACAAATATCTTGTCAAATATCATTGCTATATCATATATCTATATAACTTAACGCACTTGCAGGACTCTTTCTTCTTGGGGTAGTGATAGCTTTATCATTCCTATCCTTAGAAGAGCGCGAAATAAATAGGGGTTTTATCATAGAGATCAAAAGATCTTAATAATCAAAATAATATCATTTAGATCACCTAGTTTAGAATTCATAAGTCAAACTAATCAGAATAGAGCAAAAAATAGTGACAGTTCTAGATTAGCAACCATTTCTAGCATAGGAAAATAGTGCCAAAAATGGATAATAGCACCAAACATAGGGGTGTACTCATTTTGAAACTCCTATCTAGGAATAAAAACACTAAATTATTTATAAATAGGAAAAAATTTTAGTTTAGATATATTTTTTGTACATCTAGATCAGTCAAAATCAATAGTTTAGTATAGTTTTCTCGAAGAATTTAGATATAGGGGGTTATCATGCACGGCATGATGATTCCCACTTTCATTTTTAGATTAGGTAGTTGACATAACTTCTAGATCAGAATCCATGTTCTAGACACCAATGATTTGGGGAAATGTGCACATCACATTGGTTTTCTTTCATTTCTAAGTTCAATTTATTATTCAAGCATTCTCAGTAGTCATGTGCCTTACTCCATCTATAAGTGGTTGACATCATTTTAAAGTTAAAATTTTTTAGTACCTAAGTTCTTGAGTTGGCTTTCATATAAGCATAGTACATCAATTTCAGAGTGGCTTTCATGCAAGCCTAACCTCCATCTTTCAAAATGGCCAAGAGTGGTCTAGTTTTTAGCATATATTTAGGCTATCCATGCCACATTATTAGATTTGTAGAACATACATGAGCTAAATGAGCCATCTCATATGACATCTATTATATATTGGTATCACTTCATAACTTCACTTCATGGGGTAATGATGGAGCCAAAGGGCTAGCCTTTGTATCTTTGAGCCACCTATTCAAATGGATTGGATACACAATCTAGACAATGATTAGCATATGCATGATTTGTTAACTCAATTTAGTTAGAAATGATAGATCCAAAAATATAGCCTTTGCATTCTTGATCCAATTTCTAAGAATTGAGCACTCAGCTCCATTCACAATATTACTCTTGATTCAACACATACCCAACATCATCCAGCACAATCTAGCATCACAACAAGTTTTGTATTGGTTCACATACCTAGTGAGGTGTGTTCATTCTTTTCTCTTCCTCTTACTCAACTTTTGTATGTTCTTATTTTAGAGATAGTGTATTTATTAAGAATTGATCTAATTTTATTTTTTTATTACAAATTCACACTACAGATCATGCTCTCTCTATGCACATCGAACATCACACAACTTCATGAGCTTCTCCCTTACAAGTAAGTTCAGGTATGATTTTTTACTTTCCTTTATCCTAGTATTTTGCTTTACTAAATCACTAAAATAGGGGGGAATGTATTCATATAAAGTGCAAAATTGTATGCCTTAAGCATGGCTAATGACACCTGATCTATAGGTCTTCCTACTTTCTTACACAACCCTTCTAGGCTCTTCTTTCACTAATTCCCAGCCATCCATCTCCTTTTAAACTTAACCATTACAGATCTAGGTAACTATTTCAGGCCTAGATCTATACACTTAGGTCTTATTCCCTTAGGAAAATAGTGCCCAACATGGATAGGAGCACCAAAACCTAGGGTGTCTTATTTTTGGTGTTGTTGTCCAAGTTTATTTTTAATCCTAACAGTCATATTCTTTCAGATCCTTATCCTTTTCCTTGTTGGCATAACATGAATTTATTTAACCCATGATCATTTAATACCCTATAAAAGTCCTTTCAAAGTATATTTAGAAGGATTGGCACTCACTTATAAGGGAGAAGCAAGAATACAAGTAAGTACACTCAAACACTCTTCCCTATTCTCTACATACATCCTTCAAGATCATTTAAACATTATTCAAACCTTTTCATTAGTCCCTAGCCATCTGAATAACATCTAATTTCACATCTAATTGAATTTATCATACACAATTTCACCAAGCACTTTAATGGGAGAACTACATTAGCTTGATCCCTCCTCAGTGTATTGGTATGCAGGTAGTGTGCCCATACATGTGGCGTGAAGTGTGTCTAGTGTATCCTTTACACACTAATCAATTATTTATCTTTTCCAAGTTTTCATTTAAGTTAAGCACAAAGAGATCTTAGGGATTTGAATATTTAAAATAGATGCACAATAAGCTCTGTAGGCTTCCAGGCTTTGATATTTCACTGACAAGGTAACACAAGCCTACCAAACAGAACCCAAAAAGATCAAACCTATTTATTTAACTAATAATAAAACCCCATTATTATTAAAATAATAAAATAGATGTTTTGAGTGTTCAATCTACCAAGATCAAGAAAGGAGGTAAAAGGATCACCCATGAGTGAATTTAGTTGAAGATGAAATAAAAGACCAAAATAAGGAAGTGGGAGTGTTAGATATTGGAGAAAATCTCATGCTGAAAAGAATAATGATTGTTCCAAGAAAATAAGATGTGCAAAAATAAAGAAGATCATGATGCATGGCTACGTAAAAATATATTTCTAATAAGGTATACTTTAGGAGGTAATATATGTAAAGTAATTATAGATGGTGATAGTTGTGAAAATATGGTTTCTAGGGACATGCTTGAGAAACTAGGTTGTAGTGTGAAAAAAATTCTAATCCTTATCCAATTTCATGGTTTAAGAAATGAAATGAAGTTATAGTAGATAAAAGGTGATTAATCAAGTTTTCTATATGTAAAAATTAAAAATATGAAAATGGTTTGATGTTATACCAGTGGATTCATGCCATGTGTTATTAAGAAGGCTATGGTAGTTTGATAAAAATACAATTCATGATGAAGAAAATAACATGTATAGTTTTATGAAGGTGGTATGAAGGTAGTTTTGATACCTCTTTAAGAATAGGGGAAGGATGAAAGAATGTTGACTAAAAAATAATTTATCAAAGACATGAATATGATAGGGTGTTGTTATGTATTAGTAACAAAGAAATAAGATAAATAAGTAGTGAAAATACCATCAAAAGAAATAGTAGTGTTGAAATAATATGTCGATGTTATACCTGATGAATTACCATATGGTTTACCACCAAAAATAGATATTTATCATTATATTTATTTGATTCCAAGATCAGCTCTACCCAATCAAGAAGATTATAGGATGAGTCCAACATAACATGCAAAATTAAATAAATAGGTTACTGAATTGGTGAGGAAAGGTGTAATAAAAGAGATCATGATTCCATGTGCAACACTAGAATTGATAACTCCAAATAAATATGGAGATTAGAGCATGTGTGTAGATATTAGATCAGTCAAAAAATTACAATCAAGTATAGGTTTCTTATAACTCATTTATATGATATGATAGATGTTCTTGTAGGAGAAAAATATTTTACCAATATTGATCTAAGGATTGGATACTATAAAATTCATATGCATGAAGGAGATGAATGAAAAAATATATTCAAGACTAGAGATGGTTTATATGAGTGTATGGTGATGCCATTAGGGTTATCTAATGCACCCACCACATTTATGAGGGTGATGAACATAGTGATATAAGAATATAGTGGTAAGTTTGTGGTGGTTTCTTTTGATGATATTTTAATATTCAATAAGATTAAAGAAGATAACTTCCATCATTTGATAATGAAATTAGAATTGTTAATAAAAGATAAGTTGTATGCAAATTTTAAGAATTTCAATTTTTTATAAAACAATCTAGTATTTTAAGGATTTATAGTTTCAACAGATGGTGTAAGTATGGAATAAGAAAAGTAAAGGCAATTGTTGAGTGGCCTATCCCAAAGCGCATCACATATGTAAGACACTTTCATGGTTTATAAATTTTTTATATAAAGTTTAATATAAATTTTATTAGCCTTGTTGCACCAATAAAAAATTGTATGAGAGGACAATAATTTTCATGGATAAGGGAAACAACATAAAGCTTTGAGTTGTCGAAGAAGAAAATTACAAAAAAGTCTATTTTAGCATTACTAGATTTTAACAAAGACTTTGAGGTTGATTGTGATGCTTCATTTGTGGGAATTAAAGTTGTGTTGAGTCAAGAAGGGAAGCCAATAACATATTTTAGTGAGAAATTGAATGAGGTAAAAACAAAGTATTATAGTATGATGTTGAATTTTATGCCATTATACAAGCATTAAGACCTGGAGGCATTACTTGGTGGCTAAGGAGTTTATCTTATTTACTGATCATGAGGCTTTGAGGTATGTGAATACTCAAAATATGTAAAATAGTAGGCATTCAAAGTGGGTGTCTTTCTTGTAGGTTTATAATTTTGTGTTGAAACACAAATCAAGAAAATAGAAATAAGTAGTTGATGCTTTGAGAAAGTGACTCTAGTTGATTGCTATGGTTAATGAAGTAGTTGGATTTGAGTTTATTAAGGAAGTAATGATACCAATATAGATTTTTGAAAGATATTTGAGAAATGCAAGAATCCATTGATAGGTAATACAAGTAATTTTTATGATGAGTATCTTATATAGATGGTTATCTCTTTGAGGGAAAATAATTATGTATTACATTTGGGTCCTAAGAGAAAATATTATAAGAGAATCATATAGTGGTGGTTTGGATGGACATTTTGGTAAGATAAATACATAAAATTTTGTGGAGGAGATGTATATTTGGCCAAGGATGAAGAGATATGTGATAATATATGTTTTAAGGTATAGAATATGTTAGATGGCTAAATGACATGCACATAATATAGTGTTATACATGCCATTACCAGTTCTAAGAGACCATGGATAGATTTGACTATGGATTTTTTGATAAGATTACTAAAGACACAAAGAGATAATGATTTAATTATTATTATTGTAGACATGTTTTATAAGATGGTTCATTTTATTGCATGTAAGAGAGCCAATGATGCCACTATATTTGCATAATTAGTTTTTAGGAATTATGAGATTGCATGGTGTTCCAAAAACCATTACATCAGATAGGGACATGAAATTTATATCATTTTTGGATAAATTTATGGGATAATATGGGGATTAAGATTCAATTCATTAGTGCATACAACCATCAAATATATGGACAACCATAATTTGTAAATAGGAGTTTTGGAAATTCATTGAGATGCATAGATTGAGAAAAGCCCAAATAATGAAATCTGGATTTACTACTAGCTAAGTTTGCATATAAAAGTTCAGTGAATAGATCAATAGGAAAATTATATTTTTAGGTTATTTATGGGAGAAACCCTATGAGTGTTTTAGATTTAGTATAGCTATGAATTGCAAAATGAGTTAGTGACGATGGAGAAGTGTTTGTATAACATACACAACATTTAAAATAAGGATGAATAGATTTGTAAGAAAGTAATAAGAAGAATAAATAAATGGTAGATGTTAGAATAATGTCAAAAATATATGAATAAGGATATTTGGTGATGGTTTAATTAAGTAAAGAGATATTTATAAAAGGTACATATAACAGGTTAAAGTACAAGAAAATTGCATCATGCATAATTATGAAGAAAATCAATGATAATGCTTATGAGATGAGATTACCATAGAATTTGGACATCTCTCTAGTATTTAATGTTTTTATTTATATAATTTCAATGGATAATATGATGAAGGTGAAGAATATGAATAAGTAGAGTGGAAACAATATCTGCTAAAGAAGAAGAAAGAAAAGATAGTGTAGGTTCTCAAGAAGAAGAAATGAAACACAAGGAAAGGAAGTTAATATATGTATTTGGTATAGTGGGAAGGATCATAGTAGGAAGAGAACACTTAGATTAAATAATGGAAGTTGAAGAAGATTGATAATAATAAATGGAAATAGTACCATCATAGCAAGTCATAAAAGCTGAGTGTTTTTCAATCAAAAGATAATGGTGCATAAAAAGAGGCCAAACATTTAGATGCCATAAATTTTGATCTGTAGATCTGTTTGAACCAATCTTCATGTTAAAATGACCATCTTGAAATTTATTTGTAGCCATAACTAACCATGTCCAATTATGAATGTTTTTGATAAAGGTTACATCAACCATAGGTCATAATGTTAAATGGTACATCATGAAAACTTTAATAATTAAAATGATCAATTCCAATCATAATCATAAATTAATTTACATAAACTAACCTAATTATGTAAATTAAAAATAGTATTAATTTGGAAATTTGTAATTGATAAAGATCAACATAATTAATTGAAGATATTTATGTAATAATAATTCAACTCATAATATAATCAACTACCAATAATAAATAATCTAGAGGAAACATAACAACAATCTTCAACACCCATGCCAATAAAGCAAAAACCTATCTCACCACTCCTAGTGAGACCAACCATAAGTGTCACTAGCTTAGATAAATTAGGAATAAGTGGCCTTATATAGGGATGCAATAGCTATAACTGGTGACATAGAGGCAAGTTGAGTCTTCCATTCCTTTAGAGCAACTAGTTGCAAATGACACTATGGGGGAAACTATGTCTCAACAACCCCCTATAGAGGCCTAACCTACCTCTATGCCACCAGTTACAACTAGTACATCCATATCTCCTGATGTGGCAACCCTTGTTCAAGAGATAATATCTCTTCAATCCAAGGTGCTACATCTTGAGCAAGGTGCCACTAGACCTATGCATGCTTTAGATTCTTTTTCTCTTCTACATACACCATTGGCACATCACATTGCCTCTACACCCTTGCCATAAGGTTTTATCAAACCCAAGCTTACTCTTTATGATTACAAGGGTGATCTAGAGACACATTTAAGATCATTTCACACAACATGCTTGGACTAGATACCAAATGACTAGCTACTTACCAAGTTATTTCCATAGAGTCTAAAGGATTATGCTTTACAGTGGTTCTATAGTATACTAAATCAGTCCATAAATGCATTCAATCGTTTATTTAACATTTTCCTATCACACTTTAGTATCAACATTGGTGATAAAGTTTCATATGCTCAAATGGCTCAACATAAACAATGACCAAATGAGCATCTCAAAGACTATGTTCTTCGGTATAAGACCATCTTGGATAAGATGACTAGCCCCATGGAAAACCAAGAGTTACAAGACATTTTCAAACAAAGTCTTCTATCATCACTTCATGAATCAATCATGTTCAAAAGATTCTCTTCCTTCACTAAATTGTGTCACACATTAAAGGAAAGAGAAGTCAAACTAATTTCAATGGGAAAACTAAAGTACACTAATACATTAGACACAACTAATAAGAGTAACAAAAAATTCACATATAAGGTCAAGTTAAATGTTAATAAAGGAAAGAATCAACTTATAGTCAATGCATCTTCAGAGCCTCCTCAGTGAATAGCTTTATCAACACCCCCTCGATGTACTTTTTCACATTTTCTAGTTCCTCTAGCTAGTGTTTTACAGTAATTTTTGGATTGTAATATCATATCCCTCCCTCATATTCAATAAGTTGATCCAAAAAGGCCTCTTCCAAAGGGATATGATCAACATGCATTTTTTTACTACCATAGGACACCGGGCCATATGATAAATAGATGCATAAAAAAAATCACAAGATACAAGACCTAATAGATTCAAATGTTATTGATCTTGGCACTTTAGTTGAGCCTCCATAAAAAAAACAAACATAGGATTAAGCATTGAAAATATTCTGAGATCCATTTCCACAATATTCAAAATAGGATACAGGGGACACATCAAGGGTTCATCATGCATATCATGCACATCCACCACCAGATACACATAGGGCACCTTTAGTTGAGTTACATCCTTTGAGCAATATGATCAGTGTATAAAATTATAGAGTTCCATATAGACCTTTTATCTCCTTCTCAAAATAGGAGATCATTGAAGATGATTCAGATTATCATGCACTCTTTATCATAACTCACATTCATAATCAACCTATTTGTAGTGTGGTTATTGACAATGGTTCTAGTCTTAACATATGTACCTTGACACTACTACAACATTTATGTTATTGAGAGTAGGTTATCATTATAATAGACATAATTATCAATGGTTTTAGGGGGCATATACAGAGTTCATTGGATAAGATAGTACTTATAATATAGGTTGGTCTTACACATGTGGCCACACCATTCACTATAGTTCCTAGTGCAAGAGTTTTTGATATGTTACTTAGTCGACCATGGATTCAAAAACTCATAGTAGTACCTTATATAGTTTATATATGCATGAAATTCATTCACGCTAATTATGTTGTTACTATTTATGGAGTTTTATATGAGTTACCACTTCCCACTTCAGAGCCATCTACCAGTTTGTAGTCACAAGTTTTAGTTTTGCCACTAGTTTTAGTTTTGCCACCAGTTTTAGCTTCTCCTCCAATTTTAGTTCCTCTTCCACTTCATATTTAGACATAGTTGAATAATCCATCACAAGTACAGAGGGTTCATACGCCTCCATAGCTTTGGGATTCTAGACAACTTCCAACTATAATATTGACACATAGAGCAGTTTCATTGAGATCTCATGCATCTCACATAGAGAACATGTTTAGAGATATTATCCTACTTATCAATGGGTCCCTAATAGCACTATAGCTTCATCCAATTCTCATAGTTATAGAAGGACCCCATAGTCAGTTTCTACTTTAGATATTTTAAAACATTTATAACATATATAGCTTTTAAAGCCATAGTCTCAACATTTCCAATGTGCATCATGATCATGCATGATTCCACTCCTTGATACAGGACACCATGATAGGGAGTCTCGCATGAGACTCATTGGTTAGTATCATCTATTTCCAAATTTTCTTATACATAATCTATTCTGCTTGATTATACATAGTTCAAATATTCCAAAAGTACAAAAACAATATAACATTTTAAAATCCAAAAACATTCAAAAATGTCAAAACACAAAAAAAATTTTGATTGTATGCATCCTCCATGTTTTACTTGATCTTATTTGAGTGTGTGTAGTGATATCCAACTACTTGATTAATTCACTCTACCCATTAAGGGGGCATCCTACATCTACATTCGAGACACACTTCGATATACATACCCACTGGGGGAATCTTCCACATGACTACACTATCTAGATTATGTCATTCCTACACTACACACTCCAATTTATCTTGCTGATGTACATTACTTACTAGATTACATAGATTACTATATCAACATTTCACTAGTATCTAACACTTATGTTTCTCTTAGCATATACCTAGTCCTGTACTAAACATGTCTTGCATACTTTCACTCATGATTTGATTAGTTAGATGTGATTCTATCTTTCCAATTCTTACATGCTTTCTATTCTTACTTATCATAGCTTGTTGGATTACATTTTTAGTTCCTGATTGTCTCCTATATGTGCCTTAGGAAATTTTCTAATGTCCTTCTATTCATGTGTGTGCCTTAGGACATTTTCCAATGTTATTTTCCTATACTCCTCTACATAATTGTGGACTCCACACCAACTTTCTTGTTTCACTTATATGTGTATGTGCCATTTGAACATGCCTTGTATATTTGATTTCTAGTTTGAGTGACATGTGTCCATGTCCCTTGTTTGTGTGGCCCCTTGACCACCCTTGTATGTTTCTTATTTATTTATTTATTTGTGTGCTTGTTACTTGATCATTTATTTATTATTGCAATGCCATGATCCATATCATACATTTTCATATTCTCTTGGATGCCATGATCGACATCATGCTCCATCCCTCCAACTAAAAACCAACAAACTAACAAATAATAGTTTTAGTTTCAATTCAATTTAAGAATATTGCACATGTTATTTCATTATTACGTCTATCTAGGTATACCTCTATTGATCTGACAATCTCTTAAATCAAACCATGCCATATCTTGATATATCTTGTTTATTATCACTGTTATATCATGTATATTTATAGCTTAACACACTTGCATTGCTTCTTCTTTTGAGGGAAGTCATTATAGGGTACCTATTCCTACCCTTAGATGAGGGGGAAACAAATAGGGGTTTAACTATAGAGATCAAAGCTCCTATCAATAAAAAAATCTAGTTTCATAATAACTAGAACAACAAATAATCATCAAACCACTCAAAATAGACTAGGCAGACAATGTAGAATCTAGAATGGTGATCAGTTTCAGCCCAAGACAACATCGCTAAGGTTAGAATATAGTGATGGACACTAGGGTGTCCTATTTTTGGTGCTCCTATCTAAACAACAGAAAAACTAGGTTTTCTAGAAGCACATAGAAAGGTAGGTTTAGCTACAATTTTTCACAATCATACTAGTTCAAATCAACAATTTTTAGTATAGTTTTCTCAGAGAATCTAGATATAGGGGCATCATGCACAACATTATTAGAAATCACTTCCAATTTTAGATATGTTAGTTGGTATAACTTATAGATTAGAATCCATGTTTTAGACACCAGTGATTAAGGGTAGATTACATAGTACTTTTGCTTCTTTTTATTTAGTTTTTAGAATTACCTAGGCATTCTTAGTAGTTGTGTGCCTTATTCTATCTATAGGTGGTTGGCATCATTTTGAAGTGGCTTTAATACAAGCCTAACCTACACATTCCCAAGTACTTGAGTTCTCGAGTGGATTCTACATAAGTTAAATTTTTAGTTTTGGAGTGGATTTCATACAATTCTAATCTCCATCTTTTTGAGTTGGCTAAAACTATCCTAGTTTCTAGCACATATTCAACTATCCACACCACATTGTTAGATTTCTTAAAAATTCATGGGCTTCAAGATCCATCTCATACACCATAATTTTTCATATTGGTATTAGTTTATAACTTCACTTCAAGGGGTAATAATGGAGCCAAATGGCCATCATTTATATTCTTAAACTACCTATTTAGAAGGATTGGACACATAGTCCAGACATCGATTATCACATGCATGGTAATCTAGCTTTATTTAGTAGGTGACGATCGAACTAAAAGGCCAAATTTTGCATTTTTTAGCCACCTATTTAGAGGGATTGGACACATAATCCAAACATTTATTAGCATAGGCATGATTATCTAACTTCACTCAGTAGGCAATGATGAATCCAAAGGGCCAAAATTTGAATTATTGATCTACATTTTGGGGAATTAAACACTCAGATCCATTCTTGATATAACTTTTGGTACAACATCATCCAACATATCTAATATTACTCAGCCTTACTCAGTATCATAATAGGTTTTGGAATGGTTCACATACCTAATGAGGTGTATTCATTCCTTTCTCTTCCTCTCTCTCACTCTACTTTGTACATTATTATTTTATATTGCATATAATAAGAATTGATCTACTCTTTTTTTCCATTTAATAGATTCATACTTACACAACATGATCTTTATCACTATCCAACATTACTCAACATCACAAAAGCTTCATGGGCTTCACATTTATAGGTAAGTTTAGGTACACTTTATACTTTCCTTTATCCTAGTATTTCACTTTGTTGCATCACTAGGTAACTTAAGCATGGATCAAGACACCCAACCCTTAGGTACCTCTTGCTTTCTCTCTATAGCCTCTCAATCTTATTTTCATTGATTCCCAATCATCTATGGCCTTATAAACTTGACCCCAGCTGAACCAAGACCCTCTCTTCATGACCAATCCATCCCCCTAGGTCTCTTTTGCTAAAGATAATAGTGCCAAAGTTAGATAGTAGTGTTGGATCCTAAGGTGTCCCCTTTTTATCACTCTTGTCTAATCACATTTTGAGCCTATGTTACCATTTTTACCTGATTCCTCTTGTCTATTATGTTGGCCTAGCCTAGTTTCATCGAACCCATGACCAATAGATCCTTATAAAATCACATTCAAATATCATTTGGAAAGGGTTGGAAAATATCATTCAAATAAATAAAAATACAAGAAATACCACTCAATCAATCTTCCCTATTCTTTGCATATAGCCAGCCTTTACACTTTCAAGATAAATCAGGTCTTCAGACTAGTCCTTATCCATCTCAAGCATACCCAGTTTTAGCATTTCTTGCATTTCATTGAATGTTTCACTAAGCACTCTTAAAGGGATAACTACATATGGATTGATCCCTCCTCAAAGTATTGGTTTGTAGGTAGTGTTCCCACATACGAGGTGTGAAGCACGTCTAGTGGATCTTACACACACCAAACCTTTTTCCCCATTTGCCAAAGTTTCTTTCAATTGTATAGAAGATACAAATACATGAATACTCAACTCTATAGGGAGATATATTGACAGTGAAAACCTAAAAATTACTACACATGCTCACACTAAGTAGGTAAACAAAACCTAAAAAGCTTAGATCCTAAGGATAAAAACACTAGGGAAGGATTACATCATCAGAGCCCAAGGTGTCTAGTTTTGGTGCTCTTGTCTAATCAAGAAAAAAAGTTTAGGAACCTATTTATGTTAGTGTCTCAATCTTACATGCAAAATTACAAACCCTATCTCAGTCAGAATAGTCTAGAATAAACTAAGATTGATTTTCTCTCTCTCTCACTACTATTTTTAGAAAAGGTCTAATTGCAATCTAATTTAAAAAATTAGTAGATTTAATTGGGAATATTATTTAGTGATTTATCCTACTCAGACTTGTTTATTAAATAGGAATAAAATTCCATTATTCCCAAAAATAAAAAATCATTTAAAATTATTTATTATTTTTGGGAATAATGGAATTTTATTACTATTTAATAAACAAGTCTCAGTAGGATAAATAAATAAATAATATTCCTAATTAAATATAATACATTTTGAAATTAGACCTTTTCTAAAAATAGTAGTGAGAGAGAGAAAATCAAACTTAGCTTATTTTGGACTATTCTAATTGAAACAGGGTCTAAAATTTTACATATATTACTGGGACACTATCACAAACAAGTTCCTAAACTTCATTTATTGATTATATAGGAGCAACAAAATTGGACACCTTAGGCTCTAGTGTTGTAGTCCTTCCCTGGTACTGTTGTCCTTAGGATCTAAACTTTTTGGGTTTTATTCACCTATTCAATGTGAGCTTATGTACCAATTTTGAAGTTTTCACTATTAGTAAAGCTCCTTATAAAATTGATTCATCATGTATTTGTATCATTTATGCAATTGAAAGAAACTTTATCAAATGGTAAAAAGGGCTTAGTGTGTGAAAGATGCACTAGACATGATTTACACCCCATGTGTGGGCACGTTGCCTACATACCAATACTCTAAGGAGGGATTAAGCCATATATAGTTCTTCCTTTAAGAGTGCTTGGTGCAATAGTGAATGAAATGCAAGAAATGCTAAAATTGGGTATGGTTGAGATGGCTAGATACTAGTCTAAAGACTTGATTTATCTTGAAAGTGTATAAGATGGATGTATGCAGAGAATAGGGAAGACTTCTTGAGTGGTCTTACTTGTATTCTTGATTACTTGCTTGATATTTTTCAACCCTTTCTAAATGATCTTTAAATGGGATTTTATAGGGATCTATTGGTCATGGTTTAGATGAAACTAGGTTAGGAGAACATAATGGACAAGAGGAACTAAGGAAAAATGGTAACTTGGGCTCAAAATGTGATTGGATAGGAGCACTAAAAAGGGGACACCCTAGGGTCTATCACTACTATCCAACATTGGTGCTAATGTCCTAGGTAGATGAGACCTAGGGGGATGGATTGGTCATGAAGAGATGGTCCTGGCTCAGATTGGGTCAAGTCCAAAAGGCCATATATGATTGGGAATCAGTGAAAAAAAGTGTGAGAGAGTCTAGAGAGAAAGAAAGAGGGACCTAAGGATTAGGTTTCTTTAGCCAAGCTTAGGTTACCAATTTTTGCATTTTATATGAATACATTTGCCCCCCTTTATTCTAGTCATGCAACAAAGTGAAATACTATGATAAAGGAAAATAGAAAGTTTACCTGAACTTACATGCAAAGGTGAAGCCCATGAAGCTTGTGATGCTAAGTAATGATGGACAGTGCATAGAGATCACATTATGTAAGTGTGAATCTGTGATAGGAAAACAAAGAGTAAATCAATTCTTATTATATGCAATATAAAACAAGAAAATATAAAGTTGGGTAAGAGAGAGGAAGAGAAAGGAATGAATACACCTCATTGGGTACACAAACCAATACAAAACCTATTGTGATACTGAGTAAGACTGAGTAATGTTGGATGTGCTAGATGATGCTATCCGAAAAGTTATATTATGAATAGAGATGAGTTCTCAGTTCTCCAAAAAATGGCTCAAGAATGTAAAGGTTGGCCCTTTTTCTCCACTGTCACCTATTGAGTGAAGCTATATGATCATGAATGTGTTAATCGATGTCTAGACTATGTGTTCAATCCCTCTAAATAGGTGGCTCAAGAATACAAAGGTTGGCCCTTCGGCTCCATCATTGCCTATTGAGTGAAGCTAGATAATCATGCGTATGTTAATCAATGTTTGAAATGTGTGTCCAATCCATTTGAATAGATGGCTCAAGAATACAAAGGCTAGACCTTTGGCTCCATCGTTACCTATTAAGTGAAGCTAGATGATCATGCGTTTGATAATTAATGTTTACATTGTGTGTTCAATTTCTCTAAATAGGTGGCTCAAGAATATAATGTATGGCCCTTTGGCCCCATCATTACCCACTAATTGAATCTAAATGGCCATGCCTTTGATAATCGATGTCTGGACTATGTGTGTTAAGCTATAAATATACATGATATGATATCCTCTATATAAGCCTTGCAAGTGTGTTAAGCTAGAAATATATATGATATGATAATCAACAAGATATCTTAAGATATAACATGGTTTGATCTGAGAGATTGTTAGATCAACAAGGCTATGCCTAGATAGATGTAATAATGTAATTACATGTGCAATGTTATTGAATTGAATTGAAACTATAAATTTTAGTTATTAGTTTGTTAGTTGGTAGCTGGAGGGATAAAGCATGATGTCCATCATGGCATCCAAGAGAACTATAAAATGCATGATATGGATCATGGAATTAAAATAATCAAGAAACAATCAAGAAACAAGCACATAAATCAAGAAGTAAGAAGCATACAAGGGTGGCCAAGGAGCCACACAAACAAGGGAAATGGGCACATGTCACTCAAACTAGAAAGCAAACATACAAGGCATGTTTAAATGCCACATACACATACAATTGGAACAAGAAAATTCACATGGAAGCCATAATCATGTAGAAGCATATAGACAAAGGACATTGAAAAATTTCCTAAGGCACACACATGAATAGAAGAGAAAGACATTGGAAAATGTACTAAGGGACATATAGGAGACAAGCATGAACTAGAAATGCAATCCAACAAGCTAAACTAAGAAATAAGGATAAAAGGATGTACTAGCCACTTATTTGAGAATATTAGAGTCTTATTCCTAATTTAGTTAAGGTTCTAGAATAGTAAATTAGTAAATAATATTCTTAATTAAATCCACTAATTTTTGAAATTGAATTCTAATTAGATCTTTTTCTAAAAATAGTAATGAGAGAGAGAAAATCAAACTTAGCTTATTTTGGACTATTTAAATTGAGATAAGGTGTAAAATTTTACATCCAAGACTAAGACACTATCGTAAATAGGTTCCTAAGCTTCATTTCTTGATTGGATAGGAGTGCTAAAACTAGACACCTTGGGCTCTGATGCTACAATCCTTCCATGGCTCTATTGTCATCAAGATCTAATCTTTTTGGGTTTTGTTTACCTACTCAATGTGATCATGTGTACTAATTTTTAGGTCCTCACTATAAAAAAAGCTCTCTGTAGAGCTAATTATTTGTGTACTTGTATCTTTTATGTAAATTAAAAAACTTTGGTGAATGGGGAAAAGGAGTTAGTGTGTGTAAGATGCACTATACATGATTTACACCCCTTGTGTGGGCACACTACCTATATACCAATACTTTGAGGAGGGATCAAGCCATATGTAGTTCTCCCTTTAATAGTGCTTAGTCAATAGTGAATAAATGTAGGAAATGCTAAAACTGAGTATGCTTGAGATGACTAAGGGCTGGTGTAAGATCTTGAATTTGTTTAAAAGTGTATAGGTTGGATATACATAGAGAATAGGGAATATTAATTGAGTGGTTTTACTTGTATTCTTTCTTATTTGAGTGATATTTGCCAACCCTTTCCAAATTATTTTTGAATGGGATTTTATAAGGATATATTGGTCATGAGTTAGATGAAATTGGGCTAGGCCAACATAATGGACAAGAGGAATCAGGATAAAATGGTAACCTAGGCTCAACATGTGATTGGATATGAGCATTAAAAAGGGGACACCCTAGGGTCTAGCACTATTGTCCAACTTTAGTGCTATTATCTTAGGTAGATGAGACCAAGGGGATGGATTGATCATAAAGAGAGGGTATTGGCTTAGCTAGGGTCAAGTTTGGAAGGCCATAGATGACTGGGAATCAATGAAAACCATCCTAAGAGGGTCTAGAGAGCAAGCAAGATGGACCTAAGGGTTGGGTGTCTTTAGCCATGATCAAGTTACCATTTTTTTGCATTTTATATGACTACATAATTCAAATCATAATATAATCAACTACCAATACTAAATAACCTAGAGGAAACACAAAAATAATATTTAACACACATGCTAATGAAGCAAAAACCTATCTCACCACTCCTAGTGATCACAACCATAAGTGTCACTAGATCACCTCGACCATCAATTGGATGCATATTGGGGAAACTAATAAATTGCAGAGAAAGGACAATTGAAACACACTAAGATTTAAAATTAAATAGATAGTAAATAGAAATAAATTAACCAACTTTTTCATATTCAATATCACTAAAATCCATTAACTTGACATAAAATCCTAGACTATCACTCATCCTTATGAGCTCTTTGGATTATGAGTTAAATTTAATTTATTGAATATAACATGATTCACAAAAGCATACCATGCCATTATATTGAATTTGTGAATTAAATACTAAATTAATAAATATATATGAGCTAGAATATGAATTCATGGCATGAAGACAAATGAACTTATGCAATGTAAAAATGACAACTTAACACCAGTGACCAGACCATATATATAAAGCTATAGGTCAAGATTGACTGAAGTAGACTTTATCAAAAATAGAAAGAGATTTAAACACAAATATTTAAACACCATTATCCAACTCTAATTATATAATAATCAAAATAAATTCATAATGATAAAGAAGTCAAATTTTCAAATGTTTTCCAATCCAAGTTAATCCATCGTGACCATAATCAAATCTAAGGATCAAAAGGGATTAAACATGAGTCAAACCCTCAATGATAAAATCATATCCTAGAATTAAATGTATTAATTCCATGCAAAATAATAATAGTAATATATTATTTTACTCAAACCCTAATAAAAAATTCAAATCAAAATAAAAATATCAAAAATGTCATTATTCTTCTATTCATGGCCATGGTTAAGCAATGTAAATCTAGGATTATTAAAAAAAATAACAAAATAAAAATCCAAATGTATATAGCTAGGGTATCAAGATTCAAAAATAGTTAACCTAGTTGAAAATCTTGATGAAAGCAATGCATAGCCATGGACTCAAAATAACATAACCATAACAACAATGAATTGCCATTGTAATAACATACTTTAAAATAAAACAATCACACAATAAATACCATGCCCTACCAAAATTGAGCCATAATGGCTTCTATATTCCTTGTTTTTGGAAACTTAAATGAACCTAGATACAACTCAAACCCAATAGGGTTTTATCTATTACTTCTAGTGATCATAATAAAATTATTTCAAGTAAAAAATAATAAAAATGACTGCATTTAATTTTTCCAACACAACCCAGTTCACAATAGCAAGGCCAAATCATTAAAAAAACCCAAAAATTTAAAAACATTACTTACTAGAAGTCTTGAAAGAAGAGAGATTATTTATCTTTCTAACATTCTTCCATCTTTTCCAAAATTAACAACACCAATACTAGATTGAATTTGCATCCAGAAGAAAAATCTAGTCAATCCATTTTAACAAATTTAAACCACCAAATGACTCCACAACACCCCTTACATGTCTGAAAGGTAAAATAAATGTAGTTCAAACTCCAAAATAAACTCATGCCTATAAATTCCTCTATATTTCCCTTGGACACCATGCACTAAATCTAGTAGTCTCCACAAAGTGCTAGGCTTCAAATATGCAAGAAAAATGCCCAATAAGAACCCTAATAGAGTTGGAAGTTTATCAAATCACTTTTCATCAAGGGGTGAGCCAATTTCACTGAACTAAAGTCATAAAAATAAAAACCAATTTGACTAATTCCATCTTTATGTTGGGTTGTGGCCCCTACTGAAACATTAAAGTAAGGACAAGCCAAGACTTGGTCTCTATAAGCATTGAATGCCATACGAGTCTTTAACCATAACAAAAACCTTCAAAAAATTAAACACAAGCCAAAGACTAATTCAAAAAATTGAAATGCCTTCAAACTATAACAATGATTAATAACTTTAGATCTGAAGTGAAAAAAGATTATGACTAGTATGTCACTTAAGATTCCACATAAGTCATGAGTTTAACAAGTCAAATAACACAAAATACCAATGCAATGTTGAAGACCAATAAACAATAAGTAGGGAAAGTAAATGAGTGAGAAAATTAGTCAACATCAAATAGTACAATTGAAATACTAACACATTTTAGTAAAGTTGACAAGTTCCAACCAACTCCAAAGTTGAAACTAACTAATAAAGCAATGATCAAGTAAGAAGTCAAAACTAGTGAATGATCAATTTAATAAAGAAATCAAACTCAACCATGATAACACTCAACACTTTAATTCAAGTAAATACAATGACTCAAAATAAAAATACCATCAAATTTCAGTTTGCCATTTTAATTCTTTTATTATTTCAATTTTTTTTACTCCATATTTCCTAATTGCTCAGGTTCGAATACAACCTAGCTCATGTATCTATCCCTATAGTCATAAAATAGACAATTAGTAGTATTTATACATCTAAGAGTAATAAATGTAATAATAAAATTTAAATAATAAATTTAAAATGAGTAATAAATTAGTACCTCATTAATCATAAATATCCAATACTATATTGAAAAACATTACCAAATGATGTCCTGATCAATAATAATAATGGATGAAACATAGATCACATAACTGTATCACAATAATAACTCAAAAAATCATGGTCTAAATAGTCCATAACTAAACTAAAATAAATGAAATACATGTAGTTGAATAGGGTCATAACATCCTCCCCCACTAGGGAAAGAGTTTCCTTGGCGATCAAAATGGCCAAGAAGAGTGTTGCTTGAAAAGACTCATCTTCCCAAGTAGCACTTATTTCAAACAAAAGATCCCATTGACCTAGAATTTTAGAATTATCATGATTTTTTAGTCTAATGTTACAATGGTCTAGGATCTTCACTAGATCAAACTTCATCTTTTCCTCTTCCAAAACCTAAATATATTTCCAATCCAAAACTTGATAAGGATTAGGTATATACTTTATTAATAAAGCAAAATGAAAAACATCATGAATATGATACAAATAAGGAGGAAGGGCTAATCGATAGGTAATAGGTATAATATTATCCAAAATTTCAAAGGGTTCTACAAACTGAGGAGCCAATTTGGATAAATTTCCAAACATAATCAAACTTTTCAATAGTATAAAAAGCATAAAAACTTTATCACCAACTTCAAATTCATGTGGTTTCCTCTTTAAATAGGCATATATCCTTTGCCTATAAGAGGAAACCTTTAAATTTTGCCTTATGACCTCCATTTTCCTATCATACTCTTGTAAAACACCAAGACACATTTTTTTTCTATTTTCTAAACATTTTTAGCCAAGTGGAGTTCTACACTTTATACCACACACCATTTTGAAATAATCCATATTAATAACATAATGATATGTATTATTGTAATCAAATTCAACTAAGTGTAAATAATCTTCCCATTTACCTTGTTGATCCATCACATACATTATTAACATGTCTTCCATAACTTGATTTAGTCTTTCTATCTGACCATCCATTTCTAGATGATAAGACAAATTAAAATTCAATATTTTACCAAAATCAAAAGTCAAAGTTTTAGAAAACTTTGAAGTAAAATTTTTATATTTATTAGAAAAATTAGATTCAGACATGCCATGCATCCTTACTATTTTTTTCACAAACCATTCATAAAATACAGATGCATCACCGGTTAAATTTCCAACAATGAAATGAGTAACTTTAGTAAATGTATCTATTACAACCATAATATTATCATGCTCGCTTTATGATTTTGGCAAACCAGCTACGAAATCTAAATAAATCATAACCCACTCACCTCATGGAATATCATGATGGTAAAAAATCTGTCCTAAATGGTCATGTTTAGCTTACACATGCTAACATTCCAAACAATTTACCACAAAGTTGGTGACTTTATGTTTCAAACCAGGTTAATAATATAGAGTTTTCAATTCATGTGTCATTTTGTGAGACTAGGATGAGTAAAATGAGGTGCTTCATGAACTTATTTTAAAAAAGATGTTCCTTTTGTCCATAGACTCAGGCACATAAATTCCATTTTTATGTTTGATTAAACCATAAAAATCAATAAAAAAGTCAAACAATTTCTTTCCAATAGGCTTGTCATCTAAATTTGCACATACATCTTAGAAAAACTTATATGAATACTATTATTCAAAAAAATTTGTTTTGAAATTTTTATGTAGAATAGACAAGGCAATGAGATACATGTGTTGACTGATTACAGAAACAACATGATTCTCCTTACCTTTCACATAAGAAATTTTCATATCAAAATTACTCCTAGATTATATCCACCTATGTTGGCATGAATTCATATCATCTTGGGAAAAAATTAATCCAGTCAATGATGATCAGATTTTACTTCAAAATGCTTACCCAAAAAAAAGTGTTCCCATTGCTTCAAATCATGTACAATGGTAGCAAGTTATAATTCATGAGTGTTGTGATTTTTTTCATGGTCCTTCAATTTTCATGACTCATAAATCACAATTAAACCATATTGAGTTAATATGTCACCCAAGCCTTCTTTGGATGCATCATCCTAAATTTAATAATTATAATTAAGATTTGATATAATAAGTACATGTATTGTAGTTAATTGATCTTTAAGCTTCAGAAAAGTTTGTTCACACTCAAAATAAAAACATTCTTACCATTGCACTATAAGTAAGTTATAGGATTAGCCAACTTAGAAAAGAATTCAGTAAATCTTCTATAATAACTAGCCAGTCTAAAAAACTATATACTTTATGTATATTTTTAGGAGTAAGCCATTTTTGGATAGGTTTAATATTTATCAGATTAATGGCAATACCAATGTTAGAAACAATGTGACCCAAATAGTGGATCTTAGTTTTAAATAAAGTGCATTGAGATAGCCTACCGAGCAATTTATGACTCTATGAGTCTTTAATCTTTGTATCACTAAATGCAAATGTTGTTCATGTTTAGTTTCATTCTTAGGATAGATCAATATGTCATCAAGAAAAACTAGAACAAATTTGTCCAGAAATTCACTCAATATCATTTTCATTAAATCCATAAATGCAATAGGTCCATTAATCAAACCAAAAAGTATTAACATAAAATTATAATGCCCATACTAAATTCTAAAGATAGTCTTATAAATGTCTTCATCATTGATTCTCAATTAGTGATATCTTAATCTAAAGTCTATCTTATAAAAAAAACCTTGCATCCTTCACTTGATCGAACAAATCATCTATCCTTGGCAAAGGATAATAATTCTTGATAGTAACCTTATTAATCATGTAATAGTCAACATACAATCATAAGGTTCCATCCTTATTTTTCACAAAGACCATAGGTGCACCCCAAGGTGACACATTTGGCCTAATACTACCATTTTCTAGTAGCTCTTGTAGTTGAAATTTTAGCTCCTATAAATCTATTATGTTCATATGATATGGAACTTTAGATGCAAGGGTTACCCATGGTGTTACATCAATAGAAAAATCAAACTCCCTCTTAGGAGGCAAACCAAACAATTTTTATAGAAAAACATATAATAATTCTTACAAAAATAAATATTCTTAGACAATTATTTTAGTTATAGGTGTTATTTCTTGCATATGTACATCTATAATTTGTACCCCTTAAGCATTGCTTTATTCAACTATATAGGTGATATCAACTTGTGTACCTTAGGTTTCATAAAACATGAAATATTACCAATTTTACCATGTCATCATAACAATTAATCACTTTATTATAGTAATCTAGATTGTATTTACATTTTTATAACCTATCGATGCCTATAATAATGTCCAAAGAATGAAGAGGAGATAAAAATAAGTTAACTTGGATCCAAAAATTGCCTAAGTCTAAGCTTACTTATTCAAGACATTTTAAAAATTGACACTCTTTTGCTTGATCTAAACTCAACTTCCCTATCATCCTTTAATGTCATAGGATTAAGTTTATAGTTCTTCATTATTTTTGAATTAACAAAACTATCAGTTGATCCTGAATCAAACAAAATTGAAATATAAATATCATTTAATTTACCTCAAAATTTGATAGGGGTTTCTTGAAAATCCATATTTATATTATCCACATATGGATACACCCTAGGGTTAGTGACTGACCTAATTTTAGCTTGGGATGATCTTTGCAATAATAATTATTTCCACATTTCCAACATACTATAGTTCTTTGAGGTGACACAAGAATGATATTTTTTGTAGTGGAAGGTATATTTTGACTACCTTGAGTAAGATTTATCTTAAAACCTATAGACATAGAAGAATTCTAGTTCTTAAAGTTTTTATTCTACCTTGGAAATTTATTAAAATCATTGGAACTCTAGGTAGATCTATGATTTTGATCATATTTCTTGAAATTATTTGGCAAAGGGGACATATTCTTATTCTTTGACTATTGCCTATTCTATTTAAAATATTGTCTCACCTTTTGGTAATATTTCTCTTTCTTTTCTACCCTATGAGCAAATTTGATAGCAACACTCAAAGTCTTAGTATTAGTCATATTGATGTCATGCATCAATATATCCCTCAATCTGAGCATGAACTTGGTTAATTTAATTTATTCATCATGCATGTAGTTAACATGATGCAACATGTTTAAAAACTTTATTTCATACTCTCTGTTATAGTCATATTATCTTGCGTTAACAACTAAAAATTGGGTTTTTCCTATTCTTTAAAATTTGAGCTAAGATACCTCTTCCTGAACTACCTTCCAAAAGTAGGCAAGGTAATATTCATTGACTAGTAACCCTCTAAATCACAAAAATGGTTCCACCAAAGAGCTATAACTCATAGTAACTGATAATTAGACACTCTTAATTTCACATTGGAGGATATGTGATGCATAAAAAAATTCCTCCATAGGTTAACCAACCATGCATCAACTGCATCGTCAAATTCTTCAACTAAAAAAGTTGGTAGAGGAAATTTTTTTAGTTCCTTAATGATAGGATCAACCACACTAATAGGGTTATCTTGAAGTTCTTGCTCACCAAATCACCTTTCTTTTTTTATAATAATTTATTAAGGTGGTACACCTTATAAGTTATTCAACCTTCATTCTTGGGTGTCTAGTTTGATTTAAAGTGAATTCAATGTAGTCAATATTCCATTAAATGCTACTTGTTAATTCACACTGGGATTGTTTTCCTCACAGTTATGGGCTTCAACATTACTACTATCATTGTTGGTAGATGGTTCCTCTCTTTCAAGATTATTGGGCAAATGAATTCTACCTCTAGCTCTACCTATACTAGGGTTGACATCCCTTAGGTTGTTGTTTTCCATTCTTGATCTTGTTCTCATCATCCTCTAGTGAAAAAAATAACAACTCAACATGAAAATAAAAGTAACATTCCCAAAAGTTCCCTAGAGAAGTATAACTTTACTCTGATATCAATATGTAACAACCATAATTTTTTTACTATATCAAGATAAACAACTATGGTATAAAATTTCAGCCATATATTTGCATGAAAATGCAATGAGTTCCATAACTACGTCATAACCAACATATGAAATATGTCAAGTACATAGCTTATCAACAACTTAATTAGGAAGTATTTTAACCACTTAGTATTCAAATAGAAGTAATTCAGTGTAAATAAACTTATGTACATCTATCTACATACTATTAGTGTGGCCTTCCCATCAAAGCCATCACTTACATACTTATCTAAGTACGTGCACAAGCTATAACACCACATGTACCTTATATAGTAAATAAAAAAAGTTAATAAATCATTTGCATGAAGTAAGATAGATTTAATATAAGAATTATCATACTAAGCTTATATAAGTAATTTCTATCAAATTCACTGGTAGTAGGTAGTTATCAAGGGAAAATACTATTTCTAAAAGTAATACAAAGATTTGGAAGACATTACAAAGTCCACAAACAAGCAAGGGATGAGTTTAGCATATTGTTGATAGGTATCTAGAGGAGGTTGGATCAAAGGTAATAGTGTATCGATTAATCCTCTTGAGGTATTTCAAAAAACATGCTTAAGTTCCATTTTATAACATCTTGTCATTTTATTAGGCTTGGTTAATATCAAGGTACATGTTAATATATGATTGTTTAATAATATTATTAGGTTTTAGTATCAGAGTTGTTGCCAAAATCCAGATAATGCAAATGCAATGGAGATGTGATCACATGAGATGAAGCTAGTGCACATCACATAGATGCTAAAGCAATTTGAAATTATACAAGAAGATAAATTGCACAAGAAAAATAGGAGAAAACCCAATATTTGATTAACATGGGATGGCCAAAAGTGAAGAATACATATAGGAGAACACGTAAGTAACTCCTCCACAAAAGGTGGTCAAAGCACCCCAAGAATAGACTGTAACTCCTCCATGAAAGGTGGTGACAAGGTGCTAAGAATAGAGAAGTAACTCCCATACCCAAAATATCCAGTTAAAAGAGTTACTTATGACATTCTTATGACACTTATGACACATCTATGACACACATCTCCACATAAGCTAGCCTATCCCATGAATGTAGGAAAATTCCATGTATGCACAAATATATAAATTCCCTAATTAAATAATAGGGAAAAATAAAAACCTACACTAATACCCCCCATAAGCGCAGCTTAGGTGGGCAGTGTGGAAAGATAAAATGGGTCCCGACAACTAGGTCTGATGAGGTACCATGTACAAATGCAATCTCCCATAAGATAGAGAAAAGGAGAAAACCCATTAGAAAAAAATCCCTCCCAAAAGAGAGACATAAAAGAAATGAAGAGGCTAGTGGCCCCCCTTGAAGATGATGCTATTGCAGATGTGGATCACACCCCAAGAAGAGCTCGTAGATGAATGAACTTTCTCTTAGTGAAAGGTTTGGTGAAGATGTCTACAACCTACTCTAAAGACTAGCAAAATATCAAGTCAATGACCTAACTATGAATAAGCTCCCAAATGAAATGCATGTGAATCTCTATGTGCTTGGTCCGCTGGTGCTGAACCAAATTCTTGCAAATCTGAATGGTACTCTAGTTGTCACAATAAATGATGGTGGGCTACCTGATAGAAATTCCAAACTCAAAAAGTATCTCCTGAAGCCAAATAGCTTTAGTAGCTACATTAATAGCTCTCCTATACTCTACCTCTATGGATGATATAGCAATAGCATTCTGCTTATTGCTAGACCAACTAATAGGACCATAACCTAGAGAGAAACTATAACTAGAAGTGGACTTGTGAGTCTGTGAATTGCTAGCCCAGTTTGAATCTATATATCCAACCAAGTCAACCTCTATGACAAATCTGTAATGAATCCTGTATCTATGTGAACCCTGTATGTAATACAAGACCCTCTTAGCTGCTTTTCAATGCAACTTATGAGGTTCTTGCATAAATTTGGAGACAAGTCCCACTGTATATGATATGTCGAGCTTGGTGTGAGTCAAGTATATGAGACTACCAATAAGTTGTCAATACTAAGCAGCATCAACCAATGGTGAAGAATAGTCAGCCTCAAGCTTGACTCCTGATAGAAAGGGAGTTGGAGATGGCTTGCAATCAGCCATGTGAAATCGATCCAATAAGTCAAGAACATACTTAGGCTATGCAAGAGAAATCCCTAAATCTGATTGTGAGATCTTGATGCCAAAGAAGTAGTGCAACAAACCCAAGTCTGTCATGTCAAATCTGTCTTAGAGAGATGCCTTCACCACTGTAATAGCTGATGAAGAACTCCTGGTGATCAAAAGGTCATCAACATATAGAACCAAAATTAGGAGCGAATCATCCTACCACAAGAAGTAGACATTGGGGTCAGAATGGAACTTATTGAAACCTATTATGAGAAGGAAGGAATCCATCTTGGCATACAAAGCCCGAGGGGCCTATTTAAGGCCATAGATAGATTTCTTAAGTCTGCATACTAAGGAAGAATCCTAAACAAATCCTGGCAGGTGCTCCATGTAGATCTCCTCCTCTAGGTCTCTGTGAAGAAAGGCACTCTTTACATCTATCTAGTGCACATCCCAACCATGTGTTGTGGTAATAGCCAAGGTGAGTCAGATAAAAGTCATCTTTGCAATGGTGCAAAGGTCTCTAAGTAGTCAATGTCTACCAGCTATGAGAAACCCTTGGTGACCAATCATGCCTTGTACTTATCAACCAACCCATCTACTAAAAAATTGGTCTGATATATCCACCTAAATTGAACCATCTTCCTTCCCTTAGGAATTGAAGTCAAGTCCCAAGTGTGATGTTTGATTAAGGAAGAATATTCTTCCTCCATAGCATTATCCCACTCAGGTAGCCCTGATGCCTCTTAAAAAGTCTGTGGATCAAAAATTGAAGTAAAGAAGGCATGTGGATCTCTCTGAAAATCCCCCCTAGTGCCTCTATCATCTACAGGATCTCCTACCTAAGTGCCAACACTCTCAAGTGTTTGTCTAGGCTAAAGTGGCTTGGAAGTGGGCGAGTCAAGTGCTAACTCCTAATCCTCTGACTGACTAGAGGTGGATGACTCTAAATCATTGCCTTCATTGTTTGAACTCGAAGAAGAAGATGTCTCTGGCTCAATAACCTACTGTGTTTGATCTAAATTTGATGAGGAATCATCATGAAGAAGTAGATCTGATGAGGGAGAAGAAGTGCCAAGTGTTGAGTCTCTAAGACTCTCCTAAAAATGGACACTTCTCTCGATGAACAACTCATGAGTGATTGGATCTAGAAGGTGATACCCCTTAATACCATCCAGATATCCTATAGAGATGCAAGGCTTAGACTGACGTTCCATATCTTTGCATTTCTTCTTCGATATGTGGGCCATGGCTAGAAATCTAAAAACCCTAAGGTGCTCAACATCAAGTTTCCTTTTATGCCAAGCTTCAAAGGGTGTTATCCCTTTTAAAGCTTTGTGAGGAACCTTGTTTGAATGTATCAAGCACAATTGATGGCTTCGGCCCAGTACTATGGTGCTAAGGATTTGGAGTGAATCATACAGCTACCCATCTCTTTCAAGAACTTATTTTTGCGTTCAACAACCCCATTCTGTGAAGGACTGTAAGTGACTATGTGCTACAAATCAATCCCCTCTATGGTGCAAAACTGCTCAAACCTGTTGCTAACATACTCCCCTCCATTATCAGTTCAAAGAACCTTGATGGATTTCTCACTCTATTTCTCAACAAGAGCCTTGAAGTCTAGAAAATTTTCAAACACTTCAGACTTTTGTTTGAGAAAATACATCCAAGTGTACCTAGAGAAATCATTAATGAAAGTGAGGATGTACTTGGCCCTTGTGAAAGATGGTTTGGGAAAGGGTCCTGATACATCACTGTGGACTAACTCCAAAGGTTGTGAAGCCCTCCAAGCTTTGCCTTTGTCAAATTTTTCTTCGGGATGCTTCCCAAGGGAGCACCCCTTGCAAAGTCCTTTTGAGAATTGGACACGAGGCAAGCCAATGACCATGTCATTTTTGCAAAGTTGTTCAAGGTGGTGGTAGTTAAGGTGGCCAAACCACTCATGCCATAATTTGCTAACTGCATCTGATTAAGTTAGCAATGTTGTTGGAGAAGAATCAGGTGCAAAATGTGAGAAGGTGTATAACCTTGCTTGGTGATCTGCCCTACCCACTGCCACTATAGTATCACTATGAAACTCCCTGATAGCCACTAAATCTGGTGAAAACTCAAATTTCATGCCCTAACCAATGTGAGTGATTTGGTACACTGATAGGAGATTGGTTGAAAGAGAAGGAACACTTAGAACATTATTGAATGTTCTTCCTTCCATTTCAACTAAACCTCTCCCTGCAACAGAAACTGATGTGTCATCACCCAAACTAATTGAATTCATGCTACAAGGCTCTAAAGATGAAAACTCAACTAGTGAAGAGCCCATGTGGTGAGAATCACCCGAGTCAATGACCCATGAAGATGTAGAAGTTGTTGTAGCTACAAGGGCCTTGCCATTTTCTTTCTCCTTACCCTTTCCTTTTGCCTTAGTAGAATCTTGGGTAGATGAATTCTGCTTGATGGACTCAGGAACACCTATGTTGTGCTTCTCTATAAGATGAGTTAGGTGATCTATTTGTTTCTTCATGCATTTGTGTTCATCATGCCCTGTCTTCTTACAATAGGCACACTTGTTGCTAGAATCTGGATAATGTGAATGCAATGGAGACATGATCACACGAGATGAAGCTAGTGCACATCACATAGATTCTAAAGCAATTTGAAATTACACAAGAAGATAAATTGCACAAGACAAATAGGATAAAACCCAATATTTGATTAACATGAGATGGCCAAAAGTGAAGAATACATATAGGAGAGCACATAAGTAACTCCTCCACAAAAGGTGGTCAAAGCACAGCCAAGAATAGATTGTAACTCCTCCATGAAAGGTGGTGACAAGGTGCTAAGAATAGAGAAGTAAATCCCATACCCAGAATAGCCGGTTAAAGGAGTTAATTATGACATTCTTATGACACCTATGACACATCTATGACACACATCTCCACATAAGCTAGCCTATCCCATGAATGTAGGAAAACTCCATGTATGCACAAATATATAAATTCCCTAATTAAATAATAGGGAAAAAATAAAAACCTACACTAATATTTAGATCTTCTTATTAACGTTATGAAACATTCTTAAAACATCAATGTTTTAATTATTGCATGAGTTCTAAGAAATAATTGCACTTCTATTGTGTTTACCCTTAATCTCAATCTTAACTGAATTAAACTTTTAATGTTCATGATTTTTAACTCAAATTAATGTTGTTTAATACTTTATGTTAGACCTTTCTCCTTATTTTCCAAGGAAGATTTATCAATTCCAAATTAATGATTTTAACTCAAATAATTGACCTTTAACACATACTTTTCATTATAATGAAATAGATTAACTTTTTATTAATGTAATGAGATATTTCAAGTATATAGAAGATGATCCCCAATCACATCATGCCTAGATTGGAATAACCATTCAATTTTAAAACATTGAATGACTTAACCATTACAAGCTTATTTTTTAATTCATATTTAACACATGTAAAATATTTGGATATCATGAATTAAATTTTAGCCACAATTGATCAGTCTATTATTTCCAAGTGATTATACAAGGTTGTCCCAAAATAGTTATATTTATGAATTTTTTAGGGTGTTGCATATTTTTAGTTAGGTTTCTTTTACTAATGTCATTATGTGAAGTGGTTTGTAACACTTAAACAAATTTCATAAATATTGGGTTTTTTTGCATATTTTGATTTAAATTTCCCATACCAATGCCAATGTGAGGTTTGGTATGTAACACCCTAAAAATTTTCAAAAATATTTAGGGTGTTGCATATTTTGAGTTAGGTTTCCCATACCAATGTCATTGCACCACATAGTTTAAAACACTAGGAAATTTGTTATAAATATTTGGGTGTTGTATATTTTGAGATAGGTTTCAAGTACCAATGTCATTGCATGGAACAATTCAAAACATTGTGAGAAGTAGATGATCCTAAATCACATCATGCCTCAATTGGAATAACCATTCTAGTTTAAAACATTGATTGACTTAACCATTCTCAAGCTTATTTTTTGATTAATCTTTAACACATGTAAAATATCTAGATATCATGAATTAAATATTAGCCACAATTAATCAATCCATTATTGCCAAGAGATTATATGAGGCTCTCCCAAAATAGATATATAAATGGTTCTATTAGGACAATTGCTTTCAAATAACCATTAGAATATATTAGACTTTTAATGACTTTCAATTTCATTAAAATAACCTATATAAAGAAATAAAATTATTAAATTTAATCCTTGATAGATTAAGGAAATGTTATGGTTCATTGTAGTACAATTAAGTCACCATCTCATACTTACAAATGATTACATTCTTAATAATTATTAAGAGTTTATTGTTTCTTTAAATGACTAATTTGAAAGTCTTAAAAAGATTCTTATTAATGCATTTATATTCACAATGAAGATTTGGACATTTTAAGGTAAGTTTAAAGTATTTGTATATACTATAGGATAACATATCACAATTGTTTATGATAAGAAACTAGATTAACTTTGATATAAAGTGGATCAATACACTTTAACAAATGAAATGCTCATATAGTGTCTCAAAATAAATATCTCAATTTTATTTACAAGTGATTAAGTAATCAAAACCATAACCAACTAAATTAATGTTATCCATAAGAGTTAATAAATTATCTATCTATCTATCTATCTATCTATCTATCTATCTATCTATCTATCTATCTATCTATCTATCTATCTATCTATCTATCTATCTATCTATCTATCTATCTATTTGTCTATCTATCTGTCTATCTATTTGTTGATCTATCGATCTGTCTGTCTATCTATCTATCTATCTATCTATCTATCTATCTATCTATCTATCTATCTATCTATCTATCTATCTATCTATCTATCTATCTATCTATCTATCTATCTGTCTATCTATCTGTCTATCTATCTGTCTATCTATCTGTCTGTCTATCTATCTATCTATCTATCTATCTATCTATCTATCTATCTGTCTATCTATCTATCTGTCTATCTATCTATCTATCTGTCTATCTATCTATCTGTCTATCTATCTATCTGTCTATCTATCTATCTATCTATCTATCTATCTATCTATCTATCTATCTATCTACACACACACACACACACACACACACACACACACACACACACACACACACACACACACACACACACACACACACACACACACACACACACACACACACACACACACACACACACACACACACACACACATTTAATAGACATATGAATTCTATAAACCTTCATTAACACCTATTCATAATATAAGATAATAAAAGGAAACTATTTAACATCCTCATTTTTAATCATTGCATAACACCTTGGGATTTGATAGGATTCTATATGAAGTAGAAATTTAATATATATCAAATAAATATAGTGAATGAATTTATTTAGCTCCACTAGCTACAAGTTCACATCAATCATACATCATAATGGTAAATTATACATAATGAAATCTTTAATAATTTAAATGATCATTTCCAATCATAATCATAAATTAATTTACACAAAATAACATAATTATGTAAATTAAACATAATATTAATTTAACATCTCCTAACTCATAAAGATCAACATAATTAAATGAAGATAATTATACAAAATAATTAAACTCATAATGCAATCAAATAAAAAACTCAATAATCTAGAGGAAGTACAAAAAAAAAATTTCACATGCATGTAAATAAAGCAAAAACTCATTTGACTAGTTCGAATGAGCCCAACCATAAGTGGCCTTAGACCATGTGAACCATCAGTTGGATGTAGATCAGGGTAGCTAAAAAATGGTGGAGAAATGAAAATAAAAAAACATAGAGCTTGATAATTAAATAGAGAAGAAATAGAAAAAAATGAACCAAGTTGTTCATATTCAATCTCTCTAAAATCCATTAAATTGGCATAAAATCCAAGACTACCACTTATCCTTTTGAGCTTCTTCATTTACAATTCACATTGTATTCATTGAATATAACATGATTCACAAAAGCATGTCATGCCATTATATTGAAGTCATGTATTAAATACCAAATTAATAAATATAGATGAGCTAGAATAGGAACTCACGTCATGAATAAAAATAAACTTTTGTAATTTAAAAATGATAACTTAACACGAATTACCAAACCATATCTATAAATATATAGGTCAAAGTTGACTTAAATACACTTTGTCAAAAATAGAGAAAGATTCAAAAATCATTATCCAACTATAATGATATAATAATCAAAATGAATTCATAATGATAATGAAGTCAAACTATCATATCTTATCTAATCTAAGTCAACCCATCATGACTAGAATCGAATCAAATGATCAAAATGGGATTATCAAACCTGAGTCAAAACCTCAATGATAAAATCATAGCCTATAAGTACTTCTATCAAATCCATGTAAAACAAAATAGTCATAAAAATATTATTTTAATCGAACCCTAATAATAATTTTGAATCACAATAAAAATATAAAAAATGTCATTGTTCTTCCATTCATGGTTGTGGTTAGGCAACGCCCCATTGGGTTTATAAAACAAAACAACCAAATAAAAACATGAATGTATATGTCTAGGGTTTAGAGATTCAAAAAGAGTTAACCTAGTTTTAGAATCCCAATGAAAATAATGCACAATCATGGCCTCAAAATTTCATAACTAGAACAATAATGAATTACCATAGCAATAGCAAGATTTGAAATGAATTGATAACATAAGAAATATCCATACCATACCATGACTGAGCCATAATGGCCACCATTTTCCTTATTTTTGGAAACTAAAAAAAACATAAATACAACTAGAACCTGACAAGGTTTTATCCATTATTTCCAACATTTATAACAATATTATATCAAGCCAAGAATAATAAAAATGACTATGCTTAATTTTTATAACACACCCTAGTCTGCACTAGCAAGACCAAATCATAAAAATACAACCCATAAATTTAAAAACATTACTCACTATAAGTACTAAAATAATAGAGATTCTTTGTCTTTCTAACATGTTTCCAACTTTTATAAAATGAATAATTCAATACGATAATGAATTCACATCCAAAAATAAAATCCAATTGACCCATTTTATCCAAGTCAAACCACTAGATGACTCTGCAACACCTGATGAACCCATAAAATGGCTCAGTATATCCATAAAACAACATTATTTTTATTTCATAGGAAGTGGATCTAAATGTAGTTTCCAAACTTATGGTTTATTTAGAATAAAATAGTAATTATATATCATGGTTATGTCTTTAGAATTCTTTGTTATCTATTTGTTAGCTATTACTAATGATGATTGGAAAAAAGATGTCAATGAGTACATACATAATTCATACTAAGCTAAGAATTATTCAAAGTATGAAGAGTAACCATTCAAGAATAATGTATGAGTAGTGTCAGAGGATTCTAAAATAAAGATCCAATATTTTGGTCAAGTTATGGACTCCTACAAGGTTGTTATAGACTCCCATAGTAGCTACATATTACAACAAGCTTACTACAATAACTACATATTATACCAAGCTTGCTACAGTAGTTATAAATTACATCAGACTAGCTAAAGACCAACTACAAATTACATTAGACCAACTATAGACCAGCTATGGATTACATTAGACTAGATATAAACTAGCTATAGATTACATCAGTTGGCTATAGATTTTAGTAGGCTTGTTATGGATATCAGTAGGCTTGCTACATATTTTATTAGGTTGCTACTGATTTCAACAAAACTGATATAGCTTCAACAAAATTACTACAGACTTGTTTGTAAAGTATTTCTAAATGTATTCTAATATTTTGGATATCATGAGGAATGGTTTCCATTTAAATTCTTTCTATATATAGGTTTCTATGTATAGACTTTCCATTATAGATTGTATTCGAATATAGGTTTATTTAATTTTATTCCAAATAATAACTCTCTCCATATTTGGTGGAGATCAAGATTATTCTGTAATAGATTTCATTATTTGAATAAATATCTCTCTCCATATTTTGTGGAGATTGAGATAGGATAGAGTATCTAGGTTGTTATACTTAAATAAGATGTTGGTTGAAAGCATATTATTCTAAAATGTAACCTTTGACACCCAAATGAAAGCAATAAAGATACTTCTCTTTCCATCATTTTGAGTAGCCTATTCTAAAACTTGTGTTCTAAGTGAAATCCTCTTTCGAGGAATTAGTTAGACAATCATTCCAAGGAAGATAGATCAATATATTTATATTTATTTATTTATTCTATAATTATCCTCTTTGTTGTCCACTATTATTTTATTTTTTTATTGTTGTAACCAATTATTTTTGTACAATTTGTGTAAACTTGCAGGTGTTTTATTTATTTGTCATTATTTTTAATTTAAAAATTTACCTTCTACAACGCTGATTTAATTTCTACAAATGTGATTTACTTTCTATAAGTGTTATTTTATTTTTTCAAGTTTAATTTAATTTTTGTAAGTGTGATTTTTAATTCCTACAAGTGTGGAGTGTGATATAAGGAACCATTTGACAAAGATCTCTTTCTCCTTTGCATATAGCCTTTAGACACCAACCCTGGATTGACATTATTAAATGAAGGAGATTGATGACCCTCATCAATACCCCTTTCATGGATAACAAGGAAAACTAACTGCATTTTAAAATTTTAAGGAAACTCATTCATCTAACTACCTCACCATTTTCCTTTGATTCCATGCATGAAATCTAGTAGAGACTCCCCAAAGTGCATAGCTTAAAACATGCAAGCAAAATGTCTACAAAGAACCCTAATATGGTTGGAAGTATCTCAACTCAATTTTGATCGAGTAGCTAGTCAATGCCACTAAACTAAATTCACAACCAAAATAACTAATTTGACTAATGCCATCCTCATGGTGGGTCTTTTCCTTGAATTAAACACTCAAGAAAATCTAAGCAGAGTTGATCTCCATAAGCATTGAATTTCATACGAGTCCCAAACCATAATGAAGACATCTAAATAATTAAACACAAGCCAAAGACTTATACAAAAACACAAAATGACTTCAAACTATAGAAATGATTAATAACTTTAATGTCAAAGTGAAACATGACTATGACTAGTATGTCACTCAATATTACACATAAGTCATGAATTTGACAACAAGTCAAATAACACTAAACACCAATGTGATGTTGAAGATCGACAAGCAATAAGAAAGATTAACAACATAAGGATTATTATAATCAATCAATAAAAAATAATACATTTGAAAGAATAACACATTTTAGTAAAGCTAACAAGTGCTGACTAACTCAAACGTCAAAACCAATTGATAAAGTAATGATCGATCAAAGAGTCAAAATGGATGAATGTTTAATTCGATAATGAAATTGAACTCAACCATGCTAACACTCAGCACATTAAATCAAGTAAATAAAATGACTCAAAGTAATAATACCATCAAAGTTTAGTTTACCAATTTAATTTTTTTAATATTTAAATTAATTTATTATTTTTCCTCCATATTTCCTGATTACTCGGATCCAAATATAACCTATCTCATGTTTCTATCCCTATAGTCACATAATATACCATCAATAGTATCTGGACATCTAAGAGTAATAAATGTAATAAGAACATCTAAATAATATAACTAAGTTGAATAATAAATTATTGATTCATTCAACATAAATATCCAATGTTATAATGAAAAATATTATAAAAAAATGTATCAATCAATAGTAATAATGGATCAAACATATATCACAAAACTATATAACAATAATGACTCAAATAATCGTGTTTTAAATAGTTCATAATTGAACCAAAAAAGTAAGTGAAATAAATGTAGTCAAATATGTTTATGATAGTAGTAAATAATAGCACAAGTCCTTATGCAACACCAAAATTGCTAACTACAAATAAATATGAAGGATAGAGGATGTGTGTAGATAGCAGAGCAATCAATAAAATTACAATCAAGTACAAATTTCCTATACCTCATTTAGATGATACAATGGATGTTCTTGAGGGAGAAAAGTATTTTACCAAGATTGATCTAAGGAGCGGTTACTATCATATTTGAATTTGTGAATGAGGTGAGTGGAAAACAACATTCAAGACTAGATGCCATTTAGATTATCTAATGCATCCAACACATTTATGAGGGTGATGAACATAGTGATATGAGAAAACATTGGTAAGTTTATGGTGGTTTATTTTGATGATATTTTGATATTAAATAAGACTAAATAAGAGAACTTAAAAAATTTGATAATGGTATTAGAATTATTAAGAAAGGATATACTCTATGCAAATTTGAATAAGTGCGGGTCTATGCAAAATAGTTTGGTATTTTTGGGATTCATAGTTTCAATAGATGATGTAAGAATGGATGATGAAAAAGTAAAGGTAATTGTTGAGTGGCCTATTTCAAAGATTGTAATATAGGTAATACGTTTCCATGGTTTAGCAACATTTTACAAAAAAATCATTAAGAAGTTTAGTAGTCTTGTTACACCAATAATAAATTGTATGAGAGGAAAATAATTTGCATGAAAAAGAGTAGCAACATAAAGCTTTGAGTTGTTGAAGAAGAACATTATAGGAAATCCTATTTTAGAATTATAATATTTTAACAAAGTGTTTGAGGTTAGTTTTGATGATTCATTTGTGGGAATTATTGTTGTGTTCATTTAAGAAGGAAAGCCTATAACATATTTCAATGAGGAATTGAATGAGGTAAGAACAATGTATTCTATATATGATGTTAAATTTTATGTCATTGTACAAGCATTACTACATTAGAGGCATTACCTAGTCCCTAGGGAATTTATCATATTTACTAATCATGAGGCCTTGAATTATGTGAACACTCAATATAGTTTAAATATTAGGCATGCAAAGTGGGTGTATTTATTGTAGGGATATACTTTTATGTTGTGGCATAAATCATGAAATTAGAATCAATAAGTTAATGCTTTGAGAAGTCAAGTATGGTTGATAACTAATATGGTGAGAGAAGTAATTGTATTTGAAGTTGATAAGGGATTAAATGATAATGATCTAGATTTTGGAAAGATAATTGAGCAATGCAAGATTCCATTAACAAGTGAGACATATACTATTCATGAAGAATAACTTATACAAGATATTTATCTCTTCAAAGGGAAATAATTATGTATCTAAGAGGCAATATTATAAGACAATTGCATAGTAATTATTTAGTTATACATTTTCATAAGACAAATACAATAGTTTTGGTGGATAAGTATTTTTGGCCAAATATGAAGAGAGATATGACAAGATATGTTTCAAGGTGCATGACATGTCAGGTAGCTAAAGGACATGAATACAATATAGGGTTATACATTCCATTACCAATTTCAAGAGGACCATGGATAGATTTGAGTATGGATTTTGTGTTAGGATTAGCAAATACACATAGAGGTAATGATTCAATTTTTGTTGTTGCAACAAGTTTTCTAAGATGGTTATTTTATTTCATGTAAGAAAACCAATTATGCTAATAGAGTTGCCAAAATATTTTTGAAAGATATTATGAGATTTAATGGTGATCCAAAAACCATTACATCAAATAGGGACATCAAATTTATAAGTAATTTTTGGAGGAATTTATGGAAGAAGATGGGAACTAAGATAAAATTCAATAGTGCATACTATCCCCAAACAAATGGGTAAATAAAAGTTTTAAACAAGATATTGGAAAATATGTTCAGATGCATATCTAGAGAGAAGCTCAAAAAATGGGTCTTGGCTTTACCATAAGATGAGTTAGCATATAATAGTTTAGTGAACAGATAGATGGGAAAATCAACAATTCAAAATTTTTATGGGAGAAATCCTATGACTCTTTTATATTTGGTGTAGTTACCAATTATAGAACAAATTAGTGATGGTGCAGAAGCATTTGTAGAGCATCTACAATAGTTGTAAGAAGAATTAAGAAGAAAATTTCAAGAAAGTTATGAAAAATATAAAACAATAAAATATTTTAGAATAAGGTCAAAAATAATATAATAAGGATATTAGGTTATGGTTTATTTGAGGAAGGAATTAGTTTTTAAAGGCACATACAACAAGTTAAAGTATAAGAAAATTGGACCATGCATAATTGTGAAAACAATCAATGAAAATTCTTATGAGGTGAGTTATCATAGAATTTTGATATCTCTCTAGTATTTAATGTTTTATATTTACATTATTTCCATGGATAATATGGTGAAGGGGAAGAATATGAATAAGTAGATTAGAATTAGTAGGTACCAATGAAGAAGGAAAAGATAGTGTAGGTTCTGGATAAGAAGATAGTAAACATAAGGCAAGTCATGACAGGTATTTGTTATAGTGAGAAGGATTATATAAGGAAGAAAACACGTATATTTTAGAATGGGAGTTGAATAATATTTACAAGAATAAATGGAATTAGTACAATCAGAGAAACTTGTAAATGCTGAGTTGTTTTCAACCAAATGAGAATGATGTGGAAAATAAGTGAAAACTTTAGGAGGCCATAAATTTTGTTTTGTATCTCCATTTGACTTGTACTTCACACCAAAATAAACATACCAAAAATATTGTTTCATAAATAACCCTCTTTATCTAGTTATGGGCATTTTTGATATTTTTCAAAGGCCATATGTGGCCATCTAAGGGTTTAAAAATGCATTTTAGTATTTTAAGGTGTTTTTCTATTTTTTGGTAAATTGTAAATTTTTGTAACCAAACATGAACTTCATTTGAAATTAATCTAATAGTTTAATTTTAATGTTTATAATATTTTTGAAGATTTTTATAGCTATGCATGTTTGAGCCTTACATGCTCAAATTACTAAAAATAATAACTGCTAAAAATGGCATATTAAGTTTTTTTATGTTTTAAAGTTTTGGATTTTTCATGTCAACTCCAACTTTGATTTGCTAATTATTTATTCATGGTTTTTAATTATTTAAATTATTCAATACAATCAATATAGAGTATTGTTTCAAAAAATTTTGTGCCTATTAGATATTTTTTACTTGATAATATTCTAGCTGATTACACACACACACACACACACACACACACACACACACACACACACACACACACACACACACACACTCACTCACTCACTCACATACACACACATGTTGGAATTATCTATTTAGATGGGGGGTTGAATTATTTTATTAATAAATTCTATTCAATTCCATTCGTCATTCTATAAAATATTCATTCACATAAAAGATCAATGCATAAACAAACAACTACACAAGCATATCACAAGAGAACACAAGAGATATGTGGGAAACCATTTTAATGGATAAAAAATACTGAACCATGAATATGGAATAAATTAATATAATTTCAAGATCCAAATTTTATCAAATTACCAATTTTAGAAGGAGTTCCAACCCCTACCTAGTTAAACACCCACTCAAATAGTCTTCTACAAGCTCTTTCTTGCAATGAAGATCCAAACCCATCAATAACTTAGTAAAAAATAAGTCACTTATAATATATATTCATGTTATAACACCTCATACTAACTCAAATTATTATTACCTCCTTTGTTTTCACCGTTTACCCTTCAATCTCACTCAAATAGCCTCTTAGGCTCACTCACTCAATATGCCTCTTCTAGGATTATTAGGTCCATTGACCTTGGGCATCCACCTATAGAAGATATGTTAGATAAAAATGTATGATAATCTCATACCTATGATTTTCCTCAATTACCTACTTATTCTCTTCCAATATCTCTTCTTATTCATTTGAATCCACTCTTCTTTAACTCTCTCAAATAAGCCAATTAGGACTTACTTTTATAATCAACTCTTGGTATCAACCATATTGGTCAGCCAAGATTATTTACATAATTTATTTACCATTTAAATATATAATTACACATATTATACATGATAATAAATAACTAATTAATCTGATCATAACTCATAGAGACCAAAAACCAAATTAGGCCTTGTTGAGTCCTAATGTAATTAGGTCTATCTTGTCTACATGTTACCACTCTGACCCTTAAGAACAATTATTTTATTAAAAAATGAATGAAAAAATTCATAAATTACTTAAATATACCCTTAATAATTTTACCTTGGGTCCCTAACTCCATTTGGACCATTTCACTACTTGGACCTACCAAATAGGCTTACTCCCCTGTTAGGCCTTCTCACTGTCAAAAAGTCTGTCAATCATATTTGAAGCATTTATTTAAAATTTATATTAAAAATATTCAAAAAATTAAATTAATATATCTTAAATGACCTAAAAAACATCACCATGTCTATTGGACATCACCACATAGGCCAATAGGCCTCAATAACTCTCTTTTTATAGGTTGACTCAGAATTACCAGTGCACATTGAAACTCAATCATGAATATTTAGGCCAAAATCACACTTTAAAAAAATCATGAAAAAAATTAATATGTATAGACACCTCACGACCTCAAGGTAATTAATATAAATAATATAATATTTGACTCAACCTCTATAGACTCTAAACCTTCTTTGTAAGAAGTTCACTTAGAGCTACCAAATACTGCCAACACATAGTCAACAAACTTTTACTCTTCACATATTATTGAGAAATTTAAATGAATATAATTAAATTCACATGAGACTTATAGACATTAAAAAAATATTCAAATTATTTTTATTCTTTATTAATTTCCAAATAACTTCAGACTTACTTTTTCAAGATGACTACTCAAAACTGGTAACAAGCCTATCAACACAATCATGTAGAAGTTTGTCTTTAACACTTGAAATTACACTTTAATGACATGTAATGATAATTAATAATTTATAAAAGTATTTTATATCATTAAAAAATGAATTTATATCAAGATTTATATATAATCATTGGTATTATAGATGAATCTCTCAGGTTACTCTCTTATTATCTTAACACAATTGGACAAGCCATTTTAGCTTTCACATTAAAAATCCATAACCTATCTCTATACCTTACATAAATAATGAATAATTAATTTTAAAAATAAATAAATAAAAATTTAATTAGATACATTAAATCTTGTCATAAGGTCTCACATCCTTCATTTCTCTTAGCAAACTTGGAACTATCATTTTGGCCTAAGAACCAGTCATGGTAAACATGACTTCCCAAACTTGTAGGGACACTTCCTTGAAATTATAATGAATTTTTATGATACTTAAATATAATTTTAACATATTAAATCACACAATTACATAGGGATAATGGTAAAAATGAGATATATAAATCAATATTTGAAACACACTCTTTCACTGTTTATGCTCACACAGACAAGCCACCTTGAGAGCACTATTTTCATCATTTGCATTGAAATATAAATAATATAATCATCATGTAAAAAAGGTATAGGTATTTAAAAATTAAATAAATTAATTGGATCCATTCATAATCATCTAAAACATATCCCTAAAATCTTTCTCACTCTAACTAGTTTTTCACTCTTAGCCAGTTTAGCAATAGGTCATCTACCATGACTGAAATAGTTGACACAAAAGATGTAAATTAATAAAATAACATAATGGACCTCAAGAAAAATTATATAACTTAAAACACCATTTATTTTAATGCATTTACCTAGTCAACCATGCATGTAGCATTAATTTATTTAGAAACAAGGGTTTTTCTATAGGTTCTACTCACTATTCTGACACACCACTGGCACCTAGAGATGTATGAAGGAGTAATATACCTCATATAATAATAAAAAATTATCAAAAAAACCATTAGGGGTAATTTTCAACAATGTCTCTCCAATTGGGTCATTAAGACGGTTTTGAGAGGTTTTTGTACCAATTAACATCCTTAACAAATTTTCATACAACTTTGCCCTTCAAATGCCAAACTAATGTTTTGATATGTAATCTAGGACACTTACCCATCTCTCCCAAATGGATTAGGACACCATTCAAAGTTTACACATTCTAATGAACATATAATATTTCTTCTTAGGTTCTCATCTCTTCATTTTGCATACATAAGAGACCTCAAAACATGATTTCTTGTCTTCTCCTTCAATCCATGACCTTAGATTTCATCAACATGTCATATAAATTCATACCATGCTCAAATAATAATTCTTACCTTGGAATATGATTCTCATCCTCCATTTAGCCTTACTAGGTGTCTTGACACACTAGGCCTTCAACTGCAAGTCACTTTAGGTCTGGAGTATGACCCTATCACCACTGTAGATTATCTCAACACCTCATATACACTCTTATAAAAACTCTCATGTGATCAAAAAATTATTAGAATCCTAAATAAACATTGGAAATATATCATATCAATTCATTGGGTTAGTCAGAGTCTATAACAAGGTCTAGCTAAAGACCTTCAATAAGACTTTCCCTCTTAGGCTCACTTTGGCACTTTCCTGAGTGCATTAACACCTCGGATGCATGTTTAAGTAACTACATATATATTATTATACATGTGTTCATCCATATCATCATTTTCATGCCTCTACAAACCATATACATGCTTAAAAGCTAGTCCATCAAGAAGACCTACTAGGCACCATACAACTCTGGCCTTATTGATCCATTTTGACATCAATTATACTGAACCTGACATCAATGTCAACATTAAAAAATCTCCCCCTCTATCATTTATGGAAAAAAAGCTTCTTAATACCCTTGACTTGATTGATGCAAAAACATATAACACTCTTCCAATCAAGGCTCTCTCTCCCCTAATTAGGACTCTATCCCCCTTTGACATTAATGACAAAGGGTCATACACATTCTCAAAGGTTCATCCACATATAGTCCTTCGATCCTAGCACCTGAACACTTATAAAATTAGCAATATCCCCTTTGATATTCACAACATATGCACTCTTAACTAAAATTTCATCTTCTCAACTTATATTTCACTGATATGAGATCTTGAGTTATCCTCTGATCTTACTAAGCCAATATCATATAAAGAGATCTATAGTTTGAGTCTTCCCCTTACTATCTTACTCAACACATAGAGTATGAAGCATTATAGGTTCATGTTCCCCCTCACTCAATATACACTTCCTTAAAATAACTTGATATGTATGTCAATTTTCAAGCTTATCTAACAACTGTTATAGACACAAACCAATATTTTGCTTACCTCTTATTTGGCTACATAGATCAAGCTTCCTCTTCATTTATTGATTACTAGTTTCTTGTTTTATGTAAAATTAGGATTTTATGTCTTCCTTAGACCTTTGAGAGCTATGTTCAAGGCACACTCAACATGTAGAATCAACCTTCAAGACTCTTCATTCTTCAAGTTACATAAATAGTAAGCAATTTTCATAATCTTGAATCTATATAGCTTACTGTGCATTCATGGTATTATGTATATCAAACCTTTGCATATGATCTTTTCATGTTACTTCATGCATTCATTTAGTGGTAATTATGTTTTTAATAATGATATAAACTATATGAATTAATGAATTATATTAGTATTTTAGACCAATCCATCATAAAACTTATAGTCCTATATGGTCTCATGTAGATCTCATAGTATTAGATCTATCCTCAGAACAAGCTTATTTGTTTGAGATCCTTCTCTATTTTCAATCTTGGGTTTGATTTTTGAATTAACTTCTATAGTCCTAAGTTATTGAATGGCACTTTTGTCATTTTTTCAACTTTGACTAATGTCCTAAAACAACACATAACTCACCTTGGTTTAAGTGTTGATCAATCCTCATATTGACATCCTTCTTTCCTTTAGACAACTCTTCAATCATTATCATTATTTGATAGGCCATCATTACAAAGAAGATGAACATTGTCCTCATCACACTTTATGCTACTTAGGATTACTTGAGGCTATCAAACCTCCTCCAAAGGACTTGATCTGATAAAAATTATGAGAAGTAGCTAATGAGGGGGGCTAAATTATTTTTTTAATAAAGTTTATTAAATTCCATTCTTCATTCCATGAAGTATTTGTAAACACCTAAAATTGGCCGCTGATAACCTCCAACTAGGATTTTGACTAATTTCTACCCAAAATGCATAATTTAGCCTAAAAACACTAAAACATGAAAAATGATGTGAAAATAATATATTAAAGTGCTGATTTTGGCTAGGGTATCCCTAAATGGGGTAATGCAATTTATGGGCCAGCTAACTTTGATCAGTCCATTTGAAGTCAAAATGCCAAATTTTCACCTATGTGCTCTGGACTGCTCTTTCCTATCAAATATTTTGAACAAGACTCATGCCTTTGTTATTTGTTTTTGACAACATCCTAAATGGGAATATGCATCCAATGCATCTAACAATGACTTCCAATTCTAATCTAGTCAAATTTAGGACCAATAACAAGGCATTCTAATCAATTTGAGTATTTGTGCATAAAATACTTAATCATGTTTAAGAGCTAATTAACCTAAATCAAGGCCTAATCATGAATTCCATGGAAAATTGTTGAATACTTTGTTTTTAAAATAAATATTGAATATTTGCATCATCAAGTAACCTCATTTCTCGGGAAGACATCCCTAGGCCATAAATGCCACAAATATCAAGATTCATGCCCTCCATGCCTCATCAATGCCTTTCATGATACCCTCCATGCCTCTTAATTTCCCTTTTTCCAATTCCATGATGAGGATACTTAAAATTTTTAATTGAAAAATTGAATTAATCCTCAACCACACATCTCAATCTTGAGGTGGATGGTTGAGGTTGATTTTGATCAAATCCAAAAATCTATAAATAGGAGGCCTCACAACATCATTTTTAAGCTTAATTTGTGCAAAGTTATAATGTAGGATTGGTTCTAAAAAGCTTCAAGTAACTAGTGTTATAATGCCAAATTGATTCCAAGCCAAGCCAAGACACAAGCCAAAGGTGCCAAGGAGAGATGGAGGTTGTCAAGCTTCCATTACCAAGGACTTCATGAACACAAGCCGAGCAAGCTACCACAACAAGCATTTTGGAGCATGCAAGTAAGGTAAAAGAGTTTTATTTTGCATTTTAGTTGTGTGTTTCATTCATGATTGTTAACTAAGCTCTCCCTAGTGTCTAAGACTAAATATGTTATACTTTAGTGTGTTTATTTCACTTTGTTTTCATTTTATAACTAACACAATAATAACCATCCTCAAGTAAAATTATTAGATCACATAATGGCACACCCGATGGGACTAGATGCATCCCACACATGAATAATATCATTTTACATCTTTAAAATCTTCATTTAGACCTTTAAAACTCTTGCAAATTGATTTTCTAACTTTATTTTGCCAATTTTTGTTGCCATGGGTTTACATAGTAACCGACATTGACAAGAAATATTGACATCGATTACTTGGCTCAATTGATGTTAGTTAGTAGAACTAACATTAGTTAGATCTTAGTTGGACATTGCCGAGGTCAGTAGTATATAACCGATGTCAATCATTATGTTTTCTTAAGAAACAAACCTAAGATCTATTTTAAAATGCTTGGTTTAGGGTCATATGGACTTCATTTTGGATGATTTTTTTTAAAACCACATGTTTTATCCTAAATTTTCAAAATTTGGCATTAGTTTAGCCTTAAGTTTCATAGATTTTTTACAAAATTTGGAAAATCCATTTAATTTTTTTTTAATCTAACATATTTGCTTTTGGGGTGATGCCTTAAGGGTAGACAAGTAACCAACAGATTTCAAGTTTGATAAATCATGTTTTAGAACATATTTTGCATGATTTAAAATGAATTAGGAACATTATTTTGGTTTTTAAAGTAACATTTAAGGTGCCTAAATAAATGTTTTTATCACTAGTTTTCAAAGTTACAACTAAGACCAAGGGGTTAAATGAACATCACCAAATCTTTCATTTGGGCTTAAAATTGAACACACTTGTCATTTTTATCTTCAATAGTTATTTGATCTAATCTTGTTTGGAAAAAATATGGGTGTTTCATGTATTCTCTTCCATTTGTACCCTATAGGGAATCCTTGGAATCAAAAGTGCCATTCCTATTACAAGTAGCCTAGTCCAAGGCTTAGAAAGAAAGTTGTCTAAAACACTCCCCAAAAACCCATCAAAGTTTGGGTGACCTTGAAAATGACCCTAAAGTCTTTCTACTTTCATGATTTCTTTATTTTTATGCATCTTGGCTTGTGAGGGGGACTTCATCACCTCCCACAAGTTCTTTAGGGAAGCTTTGACTTAGGGTTTCATCTCCCAGCATTGACTTCATTTGAATCTTTTAGAGTTACACATGAGATGTAGTAGCACTTTGGATATCACACTACACTGATCAAATAGCAGGATATAGTGGTTACAAATATGACTAGACCTTTTTGCAATAAGTCGAGTGATAAAGACCTAAAATCCATGTTTTCTTTTGCATTGTTTGCCATGAAAGTCATTGTGAAATTGATTCCCCTAGATCATTTGAAAAATTGTTAAAATTTAGATAAATCCCCACTTGCCATGAAAGTATTGTTGTTGTAAGGTGCACCTCAAGGTCCATGTCACAGTACTATCATTTGATAAAGGGGGGGTGTAAAAACCCTACTATATAGTGCACATTTACTTTTGGATGAACACTTAAAATCCTCTTAAATGACATATACTGATGGATTCCAATAGTATCATGCAACCTTGTCAGTTTAGGATATAAGGGTGATTAATTAGTTGATCTTGTCCTAGTTTAAAGTCTTTTTTAGAGTCAAAAATTGGTGTAAACAAATAATCCAAACCCAATACATAGTCCAAATTTTCATTTAAATAAAGAGGCATTATGATTCCTACATGAGATCATCAATTTTCCTTGTTCAAAGTTCATCAAAAGATTGAGAGTCATATCATCCACTTTGGTGTAGTTATGCTTCCCAATTGAGTCTAGACCTTGACCAAAGTTTTTTAAGTCCTTCACTTGTAATTTAAATTTGGAATTACACCTTTACAAGTTCATAAGGTTGATGTGTTAAGTGGGTTCACAATTTACACTAAATTTGAGGGAACTTAGGTTTACTTTCCAATTTAGGTTGAAGGCCATTTTAAAATCATAATCATTGTCATAAATTGATTGACTTAAGCTATTTTGTGCTAAAAACTTGCACTTTAAGTCTATACACCACAATAATTTGAGTTAAGATGGGTAGTGTTATGCTCTCAAAATTGTGGAAAAATGTATATGCCTTAGAGATTTTTTGAAACAAACTTTTTTATCACACCTTTTAGGTAGTATAGAATTTTTATGCTGCCCAAATCATTTCAAACTTTGTTTCATAACCCTTTTTGCATAGAATTTCAAATCTATTTCTACATGTTCAAACCTATCCAAGTGTCCTTTTGATCTTTTGTCTAAAGCATAGTTATATTGTTCACCTTTGTCTAGATTATTTGTCAAAAAGAACCAAGTTTTATACCATTATTTATGAGAAAACAAACTATTGCTAAAGTGAATTTTATTTCATACCTTATACCTAGCTGACCAAGTTCATGTCCAAGAATCTAATGCCTAGTGTTTGTTAGAAGTGTTTCAAATCTGTTAGATTAAAACTTTCATCTATTTTCAAAGTCTATATTTTGATGCCATTTGGCCAAAAGTCCTAGCACATGCATTGTTTGAGCCTAGATTTTGATGCCATGTTTAGCCAAAAGACCTATCAACTTTTAAATTCCTAGATTAGATTGATTTGAAACACTTTAACCTTAGAGTTTGACATTTTAATTTTTAGTCCATTTACTTGCTTGTCTTTGTATGAATAGTGAAATGTTAGATATTTTAGGCTAGCTTGTTTCATAACAAATATTTGAATAAACCTTTTAATACTTTTGACAAATCTAGACCAAGTTGAAGGCATCATTTGTTTTAGATTCTATCTTTTTTAGAGTTTGTAGAACTCTTTGAACTTTTATCTCAAAGCATTGACTATGGATCCCAACATGTATTCTTACACTCGTAGTGGACTCATGTATAATCTAGGGATTAGTAATATAGTTGTGCAAGAAGAAATGGTGCCAGATCCCTATGCGGATAACATTACTTATGAGATGGATTCTTATCCCTCTTATAATACTCAATCATGGGCACAAAGCCAAGATACATTGGCTAACTATTTGGTTAACACACCACCTTACGTAGAACATGACTAAGAACAAACTATGTAATACTTAGCTACAATAACCATGGTGGATGAGCCAATTCTTCAACAACCATATTCTACTAATTTAAATTCCACATATGATCCATTTTTTTTTGAGCAATATTTGTTAGAGAACAAAGATGATATTTTAGTTAGGGCCATAAAGGTAGGGGCTAAGTTTCTAGTAGACTTCCCCCATGAAAATTTACCAAGTCTAGTAAGATTGCCCCATAATATCATTTACGATGAATAAGCTTCTTCTAGAAATCCTATGGCTCTAGTCCAAGAAATGTACCAAGACCCTAATATATCCAATTTAGGAAAAAACATCATGGAAGATCACTTTAACCAAATGCAAACAACATACCAAACCTACCTAAATTTAGCACATGATTTCAATCAAATGAACATGGTGAGTAAGCCTCTCATTGACCTAGTACCTTTAACATGAGTGTTGATGGAATTAACTAGACAAGAAAATCTAAGTTTTGACCCATTTGTACAAACCACTTTGATAGATAACTTGATACATATGCTAGTTATTGAAAAAGTGTCTTCAGCTTCTACACTAAATAGTGAGACAAACATAGTAGACAATGTGCAAACATCATCCAATCTTGATCAAAGTGGTACTAATGCACAAACAAATAGCCAACAATATGTACCTATAGTTAATCCCATGAATAGATCATCATACCAAAGAATAGGAGTTTTTACACCCTAGCATCAACCAGATACTTCCTCAAGTGTACAACCTACAAGATTAGATAATCAAATAATGGCTCAATGACGTAATATGATAAATCCTACACCTCAACAAGTAGCGAGTGGTATTCCACAATAGCAGACACAATCTAGTGTATCAATGCAATAGAGGATGAGTAAATTACCACCTCAACTAGGGGAAACTAATATTCCACCTCACCAAGTAATGACAAACATACCTCTTCAACTATAGAATAATATGCCAATCCAAAACCAAGCAATGACTAGTCAACAATATAAAAATATTGGTCAATAATAGATGTCAAATTTGCAACATGATTCTACTTCTTCATAGGGATTCATGTAACAAGGAGGTCCCCATGTTTCTCAAGTACCTATTAGACAATCGTTGGTTCAAAATGTACCACAAATTTAGAGATAGGGTCTTGGTCCATAAGTTCTTACTCAACATCAAGGTTCAATTAGTCGGTAGCATGTCCCTTTCCAACCATAGCAGGCAAAATATATTTATATCCCTTCATCCCAACTATAAAATCCTCCAAATCAAACCTTTATCATCAACCCAAACCAGAATATCATGTAGCCAAATATGCAATTTCAAGTACATCCCAATTCACATATGTGTATTCTTAGTCCATTCCCCAACCAAGCCAATGTACCCCAATAGGTGTCTCCATCATACCCTAGTCAAAGTGTTCCACTTATGACCTCCTAGCCATTTAACCAAACCAATAGTCTCCCTCAAACCAATATCCCTTCCAGTTTCCTATCCCAAGAATTGCAACAAATGAAGGATGTGATTGCTGCCATTTAAGTAGGGAAGTAGACTAATAAGTTCAAATTAGATGACATGTGTTCCTATCTATTCAACATGGAGTATTTGTAGATACAATTTCTTATAGGATACGAACCACCCAAATTTGATAAGTATAAAGGGAAAGGTGACCCTAAAGTTCATTTGACTAAATTCTTTGTCACATGTCAACTAGTGGCATATAGTGACATATACTTTTTGTTATTGTTTCCAGGGAACTTGGCTGGACAAGCCTTAGAGTGGTTTTTAAAGTTTCTCAAAAATTCAATAATAGACTTTGATAATCTTTCTGACAAATTTATGCAACACTTTTCCTATAATCTTGAGCATGAGATTTCATTAGTGGACCTAACACAAGCAAAGCAAAAAGTTGGGGAGAGTTTTGTAAGTTATTTACAGTGATGGAGAGCCCTTACAATCCATTTCACCCATAGTTTACTAGATAAATAATTATCTATTGTGTTTACTAAAAATTTGCATGGTGAGATAGCCTATCATTTGGAACTACAATGTGCACATACATTCAAAGAGATCATTGATAAAGGTTTTTTGATCAAGTGAGCACTCATCAATAAAGAATTCATCAAAATTAATTCTACCAATCAAGGAAATAGACAAAAAAAATCCTAATCAAGTGCAAGCATCACAACCAACACAGGCTAATAATCATGAAAGATCGAAGCAATTCAATCAAAATAGGAATGTTGTGGGAAATGGAGTAACCAAATCCTATCATGTAAAAATTGTGCAAACCTCATATGCACCACCTTTTCAACTTAATCCTACAAAAAAACCTCTTTAACCAATACCGCAAGCACAACAACCAAAACCTACACAATAAATACAATAGTGTTTACCATTGCAAACCCCTCCTCCTAGGAGAACTATGCCTGCATGTCATATCTTTAGTGACCTAAGGGAACCTATTGAATCTATATTTCATTAGCTTGTTTCTTCTAATCTTATTAGTTGGCCATTACTAAAGCATTATCCACAAGGAATTCCTTACCTTGATTAGTACCATGAGAATGAATTTTGTGACTATCATCAGGTTAATGGGAATAATCTATGAAGATGTGTCCAAATCATGAATTTAATCAAGAATATGTTAGATAATGTGGAGATAAAATTAGATAATGGTGCTTCCACTTCCAATAAAACTCTTGGGATTTATCAAAACCCCTTTCCCAAACATAACAATCAATAGTAGTAGAATAATTAGCAACAATAGTAATGGCCAATGCAGTAGCAAAATCAATAGTATCATAATCAAAGGCCAAACCAGTAGAATTAACAAAATCAATAATAAAATCCACAATGACAAAACAATAGAAAAACAAAGGTTATAATGGTAACAATTGATAAACCTACCATGTAGTTTCACATAACTACAATAGGGTTGTAAGTCATATTGTAGGGGGTAGCATTAATACCATCTCTATTAATCCTAGACCAAGTACTAATTAGCCTAGACCATTTTTAAACAATAATATTCAACCAAATCACATGGATAATCCTTATTTGACCTAGGAGTGCTACATGAAAACCAAAAAACTAGGACTTCCACTTTTGGATTTTATAGCGATAACTCGTTCTTACCACGTGACCACATACAAGTGCACCAACAATCAAAACTTGTCCTATCTGGTCCCACACCATTTCCAACATCAGTTAGTAATAAGGGTCTAGTATTTAATATTGATTATGAAATCATAACTTGGAGGTCAAAGATTACTATCCAAGGCCCACAACCATCCACCACTTTTCTAGTCATCCAACCAACCATTCAACCTTAGAATAAACCATTCACTACTGACCAAGATAAGAAGTTTGATATTGTGGAAAAATTACTGAAGACACCAGCATAAATTTATATTTTAGATTTTATATAGACATCAATAATCCACAAAAACATCTTGAATGAGTTTTTGACCCAATCTACTATTTCTAGTGACGTATCCCTTGATAACTTTCAAGCTTTGGTTAGACACCTAGCTCTAGCCCAACAAGTTATATTCAACCAAAGCGATATGTTTTCCCTTGGCCTACTCCATAATAACCCATTATACATATAAGTTTGTATTAGATGGCATAAAGTGAAATATGTCCTTATAGACAATGGATCTAGCCTCAATATAGTGTCCCTCAAGCTCATCAAGCTTCTTGGGTACATGATGATAGATCTCCAACCAAAAACAATAACTATCAAAGCTTATGATAATTAGGAAAGAGAATCACAAGGAACCATTAGTTTGCCAATTATTATTGGGCCTTGAACCCATGATACACTTTTCCATGTACTAGATCTTGAGTTATCATACAACATACTTCTAGGTAGGCCTTGGTTACATGAGATTAATGTAGTCCCATCAACACTACACAAATGTATCAAGTTTTCCCACTCAAGGATGGAAGTAAATATTTTAGGAGATTTACACCCATATGAACACTGAAAGAATTTTAAATCCAAATTTTAAAGCTATAATTATTAGTACGGTATGAATCCTAGTTCCAAGTAGGATAAAGAAAAAGCTATATTTATTGATCCTTCACCAGATAATTGCATAGATCCTAATACCTTGGATTCCCTTTCCTACAATCCACCTCTTAAAGATTCCAATCATTTCACCATTTTAGATAATGGACTAGGAGAGTATGTGACCCATGATACATTTCATATTGCTGATCTTTGTCAGAATCCAAAAAGCTTTGGGTGATCTAAGGTCATCCCACATAGGCATTGGAAATGAAAGAACAAAGATAAGGGACCTATCACATTTGTACCAGCATCTGGCCTAGGACCTGACCCTCTTAAAGGGAATGAATCATGGTTATACAATGATGACCATGATGATTATTATAAAAATGCAAAGTATCCTATTCCTAATAGAATCATGGAGCGTCACAATTATGAAGGAAGAGGCCTCAGACCGAATTAACAAAGAACCATTGAGCTGATTTCCATGACTAAGTATGAAAGACCTTATGGACTTGGATTTAAACTACTTGGGGGTGACCCCACATATTTTATTTAAACTCCATCACCAATGACTAGTGATGATGATGATGATGATAAAGCAGAGTCTGATCATAACCTCACCTTTGATAAACTAGTTGAAACCAACCTGTTTGATAAAAATTCTATTTGTATCCTTACTCAAGCAAGTTACATTTCACACTTCATCTCTCAGTTATCAAATAATTGCCATCCATTTATGCATCTTTTTAAGAAAGGAGTTACATTTCACTGGGATGATCACTGCCAAATAACTTTTCAACAACTCAAAGATTATCTTATCAATCCACCTATTTTATTACCTCTTATGCCAGGAAAGCCATTATTGTTATACCTATCAGCTACTGATTATGCTCTAGGGGCACTCTTGGCTCAACATGATGATAATGGAAAGGAGCATGTTGTTTACTACCTAAGTGATACCTTGGTTACATATGAACATAACTATGCACCTATTGAAAAAGCTTGTCTAGCCATGGTTTTCACATTTCAAAAACTACGTCATTACATGTTGAATAATAAAACCATGGTCATTTCAAAAGTAGATCCACTCAAGTATCTACTATCTAAAAAATCTTTGAAAGATATAATGGCTAAATGGATCATGCTTCTTAGTGAGTTTGACATAGAGTATGTCAATCAGAAAGCAATCAAATGATAAGTTCTTGCAGATCAACTTATCGAAGCACCCCTCATGGACACACAACCACTCAAGTTTCCATTTCCTGATACATCCATCATGAATGTTATTGATACACCCCTTGAGGATCAAACCTGGAAGCTATATTTTGATGGTTCATTCACTATTCATGGATCAAGTGTAGGCCTATTATTTATTACACCACAAGGGGATCTAATCCCTAAATCATTCAGAATTAGCTTTCCTTGTAAAAACAACATAGCTAAGTATGAAGCACTTGTTGTAGAAATTTGACAAGCAATACATTAGAATATATCTCATCTTCAAGTTTATGGTGATTCTGAGTTAATCATAAATCAAGTCATAGGTCATTTTTAGACCAAAGCTGACAAGCTAGTTCCATATAAAGCCATGGTTGACACTCTTAAAAGGTAAACTGCCAACATTTAGTTTGAGCGTATACTAAGGGCTAGTAATAAAACTGTAAATGCCATGGTTAATATTGGCTCTCTAATTTGACAAATAGATAAAGCTAAAGAGTATCAGTTCTTCATCAAGAATTTGTCAGCACCAACTCACGAACCTTTAATCATTACCATGATTTGTGATATTGTTGGTCCTAATTATATCTAGTACTTAGACCTTTACAACTACCTTCATGACAAAGTTATATCACCTAACCTATCTCAAAAACAAACCAAAGCCTTCATTCATCATTCCATTCATTATACTTTACTTGGATCCACTCTTTAGCATCATAGTTTTGATGGAACTCTGCTTCATTATTTAACTTCAATAGAGTCTACATTAGTGTTAAGAGAAGTTCACGAAGGATTATGTGGAACCCATTATAGCATGGTATTCCTATCTAAAAATCTCTTATGTACTGGTTATTATTGGCCCATAATGGACGTAGATGCCACTGCATATATAAAGAAATGTGACAAATGTCAATGACATGCTAATTTGATTCATGCCTCGATAAAAACTCTGAAACCAATGTTGACACCATGGCCATTTTATACATGGGGACTTGACCTCATTGGGAAGATTAAGCCCACTTCATCTAATGGCCATAAACATATCCTTACTGCCAATAAATATCACTAAGTGGGTTGAAGCTATACCCCTCACTTACATGGCTGGAAAGCAAATTTCCAAATTCATCTTCAACCACCTTATTTGACGCTATGATATTCCCTTTGACATTATATATAATAATGGAGGATAATTCAAGAACAAAGATTTAGACCAATTATGTGCCGAATACAATATCACACAACACTTTTCTATTAGATGTTACCCTCAAGGTAATGGCCAGGCTGAGGCATAAAATAAAACCATTGTCAATATTCTCAAAAAGATTGTCAATGATGCTGGTCATGACTAGCACCTCCAGATACTCCCTACCCTTTGGGAATATTATACCAATCATTTTACCCCCATAGGAGCCACCCCATACTCACTTGTTTATAGTACTGAATCCATCCTTCCCATTGACGTCAAATTTCCTTCACTACGCATCTCTTTCAAGCATGTCTTGGATGCTCATAACTATCAAGTAGCTTGCTTGTAAGAGCTGGATCTACTTGATGAAAAATACACAACCACACTCAATAATCTTAAGGCATATTATAATTGACTCAAAGGCCACTATGATTGATGTGTGAAGTATAAAACATTTGAACTTGGTGATCTTGTTCTTAGAGAAAACAAAAATTATACCATGGCTTTGAAAAAACATAAAGGGAAATTCAAACCAAATTGGATAGGGCCTTTCATCATCACTACAGATTATGGATCAGGAGCATACAAGTTTTCCACACTAGATGGTGATGAACTTCTAGAGCTAATGAATATTATTCATCGCACACAATACTATGCTTGAATGGTAAGGTGTATTATTTTTAAGGACCATTTTAGTTATACCATGTTATCACTATTCTTCTTTGTACACACACCACCCTTATTCATCCTCTTTCTCATATTTACTTTCCCTTTTTGACCTATCTACCTAGCATGTTCTAAAGCCTAGCCCATTTAACCTTGGTTTTTGTCATTCATTACACAATTTTAGCATCAATGTATCTGATCAGTTCATTAGTTGGATCAAGTATTTCAGATAGGGAGCGTATCTTGGGATAGTGTGACAAAATTTTTGGTAGTTACACCCTTCATTTTTTACTCCTTTCTTACCACCAGTCTTGCTACTAATTATAACTACCTTTGGGAAAATTAGTGTCATTGATCTATGCCATTGTGTCTTAGTTATAACTGCCTATAGGAAAACTAGGGGAAATACTAAGCCTTGACGTACTAACTTGACACTTCTTATGACATACTATGTATTTTTACCAACTATGCCTATTTTATCGAATTGGCTACTGCACTAGTCAAATTTCTTTGTTAAAATGGTAGAACTACAGTGACTTGAGGTCCTATTCTGGGACTATGTGGGTAGTGCTCAATACTTATTGAGGTCAGCTCAGTCACCCTTTTCCCCACATTCTTACCATTTTATGAGTAACCTAAGCCACACTCTTTCCATTTTGTGAGAAACCTAAACCACGCTCTCACCGTTTTGTGAGCAACCTAAGTTTAAATGCTCTCTCCATTTTGTGAGAAACTTTAGTTTAAATGATCTCACTATTTTGTGAGCTTGAACCATTTGGTGTGTCATCATTCTTGATTGAGTTGAGACACTCCAAAACACTTCCAAAAGCATTTGTAAAAATCATTAGAAAAGAACAAAAACATCAACCACTTCTTTGCCTTAAGGATTCTAGGAACCCTTACTAAGTTATAAGCCAATCACTTGTCATTTAGTTTCCCCATCCAATTTGGCCTTTTCTCTCATGCACTTTCCATTTTTCAAGACCATTTATATTCTTCTATAACATCCATTCTATTAATTTTCATTAGTTATCACATTCTTCCCATTCCCTAGGAGAACTACATTTAGCCTGAAGTTTTTTTATTGGATATTACATCCACCAAACTATGTAGGCAGCATCCACTTGCCTAGTGCATATGGAGATAGCTCATCTACCCCCTTCCTTTTCCTCTATTCCCCCATTTAGTTTATTTGCTAATTTGTCACCTATTTTCTAGGGGTAATGTTTGTAGGATTTTTTATTGCATTATTTGTTTTGTTTGCCTGTTTGTTTACTTTCAACACTGTTGCCTTGATTCAATTTATGTGTGTTCATTGAGAGATTCCTTGTCCACACTTACACTTAAATCCATTCTTATTAATATATTTACATTCTCATCATGGTTTTTATTATTGGTGCATTATTTTCTATTGAATATTGGATTATGGGAGTCAGTCCTTATCCATATTTTGGCCAATTCTTTATGGTGTTCTATCATAAATCCTACCATCGCATGCTACACCAAACCTTAGCTTCAAGAAGTATATTTATCAATGGCAACATCTCTTTGGCACTAACATCCTTATTTCACTCCCAATCATATCCCAAATAGAGTAATTGACCATGAAAGAATTTCAATCTTTATTAGTTTGGATGAACATCTCCTTATTAGTAGGTTGTTCCAATTCATCATTATCCTCTGTGTCAAGTTATCATCATCCTCGAACAAGTTTATCATTTTTACCATAATCAAGGTCCAATGATTATAACTACCTATGGGAAAATAATTGCACACCATCCCACCTACATTTCTCAATGATTATAAGCACCTTTGGGAAAATCATTGTGTTGTCACCACTTTACATTTTTTGCCTATACAGGGGCATGTTATTATCTTATTTGTCTATCCCAATTGGGGCAACTCCATCTTCTCAATGATTATAATTACTTTTGGGAAAATCATTGTGTTATCATACCATGTTACCACTGTCAGGGTACAATGCTTATAACCACCTTTGGGTAAACCATTGTGCACCATCCCACTTGCATTCTCAATGATTTTGACTACTTTTTCACTATCATTGTGTTTTCACCCCATTATCTTTCTTTTATTTTTTCCCCTCATTTTGTTTCTTTCTTTTCAAGGGATCATTTTCTGACCCACTTATGTCAACCATTCCCTTGAGGGGGCATCATATAGTTAGTTTATAATAATTGTGGTTGTAGGCATGTAGGGCCTTTTTATTCTTTGAGAAGATATTCATATGCTTATAACTTGAAATGCCTTCCCAAATAGGGGCAAACTGTAGACACCTAGAACTAGCTACCAATAACCTCCAACTAGGCTTTTGACCAATTTCTACCAAAAATGCATAATTTAGTCTAAAAACACTAAAACATGCAAAATGATGTGAAAATGATATATTCAAGTGTTGATTTTGACTAGGGTATCCCTAAATGGGGTAATGAAATTTATGGGCCAGCTAACTTTGATTAGTCTATTTCAAGTCAAAATGCCAAATTTGCACCTGCGTACTTTGGACTACTCTTTCCTATCAAATATTTTGCACAAGATTTATGCCTTTGTTATTTATTGTTGGCAACATCCTAATGGGAATATGCATCTAACGCGTCTAACAATGACTTCCAATTCTAATCCAATCAAATTTAAGAGCAATAACAAGGCATTTTGATCAATTTGAGTATTTTGTGCATAAAATTCTTAATCATGTTTAAGAGCTAATTAAACCAAATCATGGCCTAATCAAGAATTCCATGGAAACTTGTTGAATACTTTGTTTTGAAAATGAATATTGAATATCTGCATCATCAAGTGACCTCATTTCTTGAGAAGACATCCCTAGGCCATAAATGCCATAAATATCAGGATTCATGCCCTCCATGACTCGCCAATGCCTTCCATGATGCCCTCCATGCCTCTTAATTTCCCCTTCTTCCAATGCCATGATGAATATAATCACAAATTTTAATTATAAAATTAAATTAATCCTCAACCACATATCTCAATCTTGAGATGGATAGTTGAGGTTGATTCTGATCAAATCTAAAAATATATAAATAGGAGGCCTCACAAGATCATTTCTAAGCTTAATTTATGCAAATTTATAATGCAAGATTGGTTACAAAAGGCTTCAAGAAACTAGTGTTATAATGCCAAATTGATTCTAATCCAAGCCAAGCCACAATTCAAAGGTACCAAGGAGATATGGAGGTTTTCAAGCTTCCATTGCCAAGGACTTCATGAGCACAAGCTGAGCAAACCACCATAACAAGCATTTTGGAGCATCCAAGGTAAAAAAATTTTCTTTTGCATTTTAGTTGTGTGTTTCATTCATGATTGTTAACTAAGCTATCTATAGTGTTTAGGCCTAGAAATGTTATGTTATTAGTGTGTTTATTTTAATTTTTTTTTCATTTTGTAACTAATACAATACTAACCATCCTCTCTTGAGTCAAATTCCTAGATCACAACATTCATTCACATAAAATCTCAATGCATAAACAAAAAAATACACAAGCATATTACAAGAGAACACAAGAGATATGTGGAAAAACCTCTTGGGAAATAAAACCCACTTAACCATGCATATGGAATATATTAATATAATGTCAAGATATAAAGTTTAGTGAAGCACCGACTCCACAAGGAGCTCCAACCCTTACCTAGTTAAGTACCCACTCAACTAGTCTTCTCCAAGATCTATCTTGAAAGGAGGGTCCAACCCTATAGGTAAATTAGCACTAAATAAGTCACCTCTGATCTTTTATGACCTTATAACACCTATTTATAACTCAAATAATGATTATCTCCTTTGTTTTCACTATTTACCCTTTAATCTCACTCAAGCAGCCTCCTAGGCTCACTCACTCAATATGCCTCTTCTAGGATTATTTGGTCCATTGACCTTGTCATCCAAATAAATAATATATGTTATATAAGCATTTATTATACTCTTATACCATTTATGGTCCTCAATGACCTGCTTTTTTCCCTCCAATATCTCTTCTTCTTCGCTTGAGTCCACACTTCTCTAACTCTCTCAAATAGGCCAATTAGGCCTTGCTTTTATACTCAACTCTTGGTCTCACCCATATTAGTATGAAAATATTATTTAAATATTTTATTTACCCTTTAAATATATCATTATACACATTATACATTATAATCAATCACTAATTGAGTCAGTCATAACTCATAGAGGCCAAAAACCCAATTAGGTTTGTCTTATCCACACGTTACCACTCTAACCCTTAGGAATAATTATTATATTAACCAACACATGAAAAAATTAATACATTAATATAATATAAACCTTATAATTTTACCTGAGGTACCCAAATCCATTTATCCCATTTCACTACTTGGACCCACCAAATAGGCCTACTTACCTTTTAGGCCTTCTCACTACCAAAAAGTATGTCAACCATATCTGAATCATACAGTCAACTATCTCAAATAAAAAATTTGAAAAATTGAATTAATTCTTCCTAAATGACCTAAAAACATAAAAATTTCTATTTTAAATCACCACACATGTCAATAGGCCTCAAGAACTCTCTTGCTATAGGCTCACTCAGAACTGCTAGTGTACACTAAAACACAGTCATAAACATTTAGGATAAAAGCAAAATTTTTTCAAATAAACATGGAAAAAATTCATATGTAAAAACACATAATGACCTAATTTTAATTATTATAAATAATATAATATTTTAACTAACCTTTGTAGACTCTAAACCTTCTTTGTAAGAAGCTCACTTAGAGCTACCAAATACTACAAATGCACAATCAACAAACTTTGAATATATACACCTTATTGAGAAATTTAAATGAATGTTATTGAATTAAAAAGAGCCTAAAATACCTTATAAACATATTAAAATTATTTTTATTCTTAAATAATTTCCAAACAACTTCTAGCTTACCTCTTTAAGATGATTACTTAAAACTGCTAATAGGCCTGTCAACACAATCATGTAAAAGTTTGTCTTTAGCACTTGAAAGTACACTTTCATGAGATATAATGATAATTTATATATTATATAAGTTTTATATATAATTATTAAATGAATAAATATAAAAAATTAGAGATACTCATTGTTCTTATAGACCAATATCTCAGGTTACTCTCTTACTATCTTAACACAACTGGACAAGCCATTTTGGCTTTCACATTACAACTCCTTAACCTATATCTATACCTTAAATAAATAATTAATAGTTAATTTAATTTAAAAAAAACATAAAAAAGTGAATTTGATGCATTATCTCTTCTCATAATGTCTCACATCCTTCATTTCTCTTAGCAAACTTGGAACTGTCACTTTGGCCTAAAAACCAATTATGGTGAATATGACTTCCCACACCTATAAGGACACTTAATTTAAATTATAGTGCATTTTTATGATAATTAAAAATAATTAAAAAATATTAAATCACATATGTACATAGGTATAATGGTAAACATGAGATGTGTAGATCAATATCTGAACCATACTCTTTTATTGTCTAGACTCACATAAACAAGGCATCTTGAGTGCACTATTTTCATCATTTGTAATGAACTAAAAAGAATTTAATAAACATGGAAAATAGGTATAGGTATTTAAAAATTATCTCAATCAATTTTATCCATTCTTAATCATCTAAAACACATCCCAAAACTCTTTCTCACTCTAACTAGTGTTTCACTCTTACCCAGTTTAGTGATATGTCATCTTTTATGACCAAAATATTTTACATATATGGTGTAACTTAATAAAATAACATAATTTACATAAATAAAAAATTTTGACATTAAAACTACATTTATTTGTATGTGTTGACATGGTCAACCTTACTTGTAGCATCAATTTTTTTAGAAAGAAGGGATTTTTTAGAGGTTCTACTCACTCCTTTAACACACCAGTACCACCTAGAGATGCCTAAAGGAGTCTTATACCTCATCCAATCATAAAAATTTATAAAATAAACCATTATGGGAACTTTCCAACAAGTTTTATGAAATCAGGTCATTAAGAGAGATTTGAGAGGGTTTTAGACTAGTTAACCTTTTTAATGATCATTCATATAGCTTTTCCCCTCAAATTCCAAAATAATGACTTGATATGTAATATAAGACCCTTAAAAATATCTCAAAAAAGGATTATGACACCATGAAAATTTTACATGTGCTAATGAGCATTTAAACTTTCTTCTCAGGTTCTCATCTCTTCATTTTGCATGCACAAGAGACCTCAAAACATGACTTATTGTCTTATCCTTCAATATATGACCTAAAAATTCATAAAAATAATTTAAGAAACATATTATACCTTTATCCATGCTCACATGTGCTTAAACACCTTTAAAACTCACCTTGATCCCTCATTAGGGCACACTAGGTCTTTATGCATGCTAGGCCTTAAACTACCAGTTGCATGTTGACCCTTGAACACACTTAAGAACCTATTTTATTATTATCAAAAATTCATACACATGTAATATTTATTCATAACATGATCACATAATAACTCTTACCTTGGAATATGATCCTCATCCTCTATTTAGTCTCATTAGGTGTCTTGACACACTAGGCCTTTAGCTGCAAGTCATTTTAGGTTTGGAGTATGACCCTATCACCACTGTAGATGATCTCAACACCTCATATACACTCTTATAAAACCTCTCATGTGATCACACACTACTTATAATCCTTGATAAAACTTGGTAACATTTCATAGTACTTCATTGGGTTAGTTAGAGTCTAGATCAAGGTTTAGCTAAAAACCTTCAATAAAGACTTTCCCTCTTAATCTCACTTAAAAAATTTCCTAAGTGATTCAATACCTCATATTAATTATAATGTAACTGTGCACGCGCGCGTGCACGCGCGCGCTCGTGTGTGTGTGTGTGTGTGTGTGTGTGTGTGTGTGTGTGTGTGTGTGTGTGTGTGTGTGTGTGTGTGTGTGTGTGTGTGTGTGTGTGTGTGTGTGTGTGTGTGTGTGTGTGTGTGTGTGTGTGTGTGTGTGTGTGTGTGTGTGTGTGTGTGTGTGTGTGTGTGCACGCGCGTGCGTGCATGCACACACTTTAATCTCATCATTTTCATGACTCTATAGACCATATCCATGATTAAGATATAGTGCATCAAGTATACATACTAGGCACCATACAACTCTCACGTTATTGATCCTTATTAAAATCAATGATATTGAAGCTGACATCAATGAAAACATTTAACAACACACACACACACACAAACACAAATATCTAAATTTAATTGTCAATTTTCTCTTTCTTGGTTTCCATATTTTAAAATAATATGAGTATCATTCATGATAAATTACAGGCCAATTTTTAAATGGTAACCTAATTTTAAAAGAATTACTAAAAGCCACTGATTAAAAAACATTGATAGAAATGAATGAAAAATGCTGAAAAAATAAAATGGGCATGTAAATATCAAGGGAAAGTGTGTCTATTAACCATATTGGTCTTAATTTATATTAAAAAATTGTACTAAGTTTGATGTGATTAAGATTTCTCATTAATGAGTTTTAATCTCAATTTTTTGTATTAATTAATGATTTTCTAAATCATGTATGGTGTGATAAATATGTGATTTTGAGGTTAAATTTTTCAAGGAGACACATGTGTAATTTAATATTGAAGTTATTTTAATGAGAGGAAATAAATAAACAACTTAAAGTTATAAAATATGATAAGGAAATGTTCTCATACACTAACCAAGTATGACATTATATATAGATCAACACATGGTCAAAGATATCATCGCATCATAATATCTTTGTTAGATAAACAATACCTTGTGTGTCTCCATTGAGATATAATATCTAGTTCCTACATCTTTCTCATTAAATAAATGGTGTTGGTTCACTCCAACCCCATGTTCCCCTATCCCATGGGGGAATATTATGGACCACTAGCTTTGGCCTAGTATTAGGCTTAAGGAAGAGATTTTTGAAAATTTATGATGAAAATGGTCAAGATGTAAATAACCATATCCTCACATTCATAGTGTCATTTAATATCTTTGTATTATGCATGATGATTTTTATGTCATAATTTTTGCTAAAACTCTCACTAGGCCTATCTAGTACCTAGAATATGGATGCATTATGAGTTGGGAGTCTTTAAAAAACAAGTTCCTAAATAGATTCAAATCAGTTTTAGATGTGTGTGCACTTCTATTAGACTTCTTAAAAATTTAAAATCTTGATGATGAGTAAATGAGAGAGTTTATACCACATTTAAATAAATTATTAAAACTAATTCCTCAGGTAGATCAACCAATTCTCAACAATCAAATTTGTGTCTTCATTGGGTTTTTAGACTTAGAGATCAAATTAAGGTTGATGAGGAACAATGTAATGACTTGGATGTTGCACAATAATAATCTATTAAGATTGAAGATGACATGTTTTTTAAAAAATGTTGAAGAAGGAGGTTTCAAAATGTATTATAACTTTTGGAAGTGGTGAAGAAGTAGTAAAATTTGATACAATCAAGAGTACACATCATTAGGAAAGAGATTCTGAAGGAAAATTCCTAATCAAACATGTTAGAACTCCAATAGAGATAAAGAGGAAGTGTTTCCTATCACATAATATTATTTTAATTTCATAATTATAGAAGAAGGTGAATGGATAGACAAACTAATGATTTAATAGAGAATAAACAAATAATTCAGCTTTTCCCTGGTAGAGAAGAGAAAGATTTTCCTATTTCACAAGATTACTCAAAACTTAAAAACATAGGATAAAATGAGTTATTAGAGGAACAAAAAATTGAAACAAAAATAGATAGTATCAATACTGTAGAGTTTGATCTTCCACTTTTTAAAGGAGAAGATAGTATGGAACTATTTATTGGTAAACTAGAAGATCCCTCTTGTATCAAGATGGAAGATTCAGTGGTCAAAATTAAATATTCTCATGACACTTCTTTTTCATGTTACACTATAAAAGAGTTATTTGAAAGATCAAAATCTAATAAAATCAAGCTTACATAGATTAAATATCATAACCATGCCAAGGTTGAAATCAAATACTACATGAAGGCATACAAAATTGAATGGTGCCCAATAATCATTTAAATTGAAATGGAAATTGTCAAAGCAAAATAAGTTGATGAAGATGATGACAATGATTCATTCAATGATGAGTTCACATCTTTAGTAAGAATTAGTTAGGAAAAGAATATCAACACTCCATTCATTTTATAAGATAATCATATTATAGTCCTAGTTCAATAACATATATACAACACAATTATTTTTGATTCAAATCCTATATCTAGAAAAAATGCATTCAAATCTGATCAAGAAGATATTGGTGAAGTTTAGTATTCCTCAAAAATGCTCAAAAAAGGTTGGAAAGTTCAAAATGATTCCATTCAAAAACTTGAAGACACATTTGATCTATCTATTTAAGTTTAGATTTATGTGAATGATAATTCTAAGTTCCTCTTCCCACCTACTTGGTCACATCTACTAAATATTTATAAAACCTTGTAAGTTAAATCCATTATTATTAAATGGAAGGTACTTATGTCATCCAACAAATGGTTTTGTATAGTTTTTTCATTTTCCTCTTCCCCATATAAATAGTCTTACTATTCCTATTTTGGGTTTTTTCCCTTCTTCATTTTGTTTTTTTGTGTGCATGTTATTTTCAATAAATGTAGTAGGTTGTCTATTGTTCATTATTCTCCATGTATTGGTTATTTTGCCTATACATTATTCTATTTTTATTCCCTACCTTGAAAATATTAGTGGATGAACACATCCTTCATAAATATGTAAAAATAACCATTGATTTAGATTAGATAGAAGGATCACATTTTCAGGGGATATATATAATTATTATTTATTTACTTAATGCCTACATCCATAGTTGTTTGAACACCTATTTTGAATATAAATGAGTTGAACCTAATCCTATCTAGTTCTATAGTGAAAATATTCTTAAATTTATATAATGACATTCATAATATAATCTATCAAACATTTCAATTAATTCATTCTCTAAGACATGCATTCGATCATGTATCCAGAAGATAGTTTTTGTAGTATTGAAAATGGTGATATGAATTTTCATTTCTCAAGAAATAGAATAAACAATTTTTTCATGGATATCTTCAAGTGAACTTGTGATAAACAAATATTTTTCATTAATAAGGAATTTATCCTAATAACACATGTTTATTTATTATATAATTAAGATAGGTGAACTAGTTATCAACTTGTCATATCAGAACATGCAAATTTTTAGAATAGGGGGTATGATCTAACAGTGTATGTTCATTTATCATATGATTTAAATAAGTAAAATATTAGTAATATGGTCATATAGATACATAATAATGTGAGTTACATATAATTTTTTAGAAATTTATGGTAATAAGGCACTGATCATCTGAGATTCTAGAGTTATCCTACATTCCTTAGGGAAATGCAGTCCCATAGTTAGAGATAGTTGTTATTTTGAAAATTTAAATTTAAAGACATAAAACTATAGTAAATTTAAGGTGTTTTAATGATAATAATATTAAAAAATTTCAAATCATTATAGACACCGACTCCCTAGCCCAATGGATAAGGATTGGGTCATATATTGAGATTTGAACTATCATTCGAGATTATAAATTTTGAGCCAATGAGTAGTATTTAGAGTAACAATGTGGATGAGTATGTATTTGAGGATAATATTTTGGTCATTATTAATTAAAGTGTTTTGAGTGGAAAATTTGGGGGTGTTGAGGGTATCTCAATAATTTATCTTTTGGCAGAACAAGGTGAGCATTTTGATAGCAACCTATGGTATGAAAATATGCTAGATTTATTTCTTCAAATTAGGTCATTTAAATATTATTTAAATCATGGAAAACATGATATAAATGGATATAGATTCAATTATACAAATTTAAATATAGGGCATGAAGATTACTCTTGCATATAATATTTGAGTGATTTTTTCAGGGTCAAATAGGGTAGAGGCTTTGATATCACTATTGAATTCTTCATATTTTGCATTTGGATAGAAATAAAGTTTATGAAAAATCATTTAGGATATGTTGTGAATTATAAATATTTTTTAAATCATCATTTCTCATGATTCATAGATAATTACTAGGAGCTAAGTCCCACACTTGAAGACAAGGATATAAATAATGGACTAATGGGGTAGTCACAACATGATGATTGATGTTGTATGAAGCTACATACATGTTTTACATCCTTAGATGTATGAAGGGTAATTCAAGAAGGATGATATAACACAATACACATTCATCATTCCTCGCATCATGAAGGCATAAATATAAACTTTGGGCTCATAAATCTTGTATTTTTTTGGTAAAGAATAAATGTAGTATATAAAATAGACTGTAATCAAAGCATTCATGATAGTGGACTACCTTAAGTAGTTAAATTTATAACTTCAATGTGGTTTATAAAGATGGTATTAATAATGGATAAGTACTATGATGTAAATAAGAGAGAAGTGAGGAATTAATTTCACCTTATCAGTGCCAGAGTGAATATTTAAGGTAAAATCAAACTTCTTAGAAAGTTCCTGATCTTTGTCCCAATGCAAAGACCAAATCTGAGAGATGAATTTTTACTATAAACACTTTGTATAAAAAAATCAAATCAATATTATTAAATAAAGAGGGATAATTACACCCATTTAAGTAGAGTGGTAAAGATCCAACACCCTTATAAGCATAGGAGTCAGGATCTGACACCCTAACAAGGAAAAATTGGCAAAAGAGGGTCTAATCTCCTTTGTGCAAAACATTTCACATATGAAATCTATTTTTACTATTATTTGATATTTTATAAATATAATTTGATGAATAAAATTTTTACTTAAGGACACATTATGATAAAATTTCATATTAAACTTATAAAATCAAGGAATCACAATTATTCAAGCAATGTAGAATTCTAGCTGTGTCCAAATAAGGTCCAATATTCCTTAGGCCATAAAATTTTCATCTAAACTCCAATTTGGATATTTTTCAATGCATTGTAAATATAATTGGATGAATAATTTTTTTACTCAAGGATCCATTATAAAAATATTTCATTTTGAACTTTTAAAATAAATCATAGAATGATAGTTACAAAAACATGGTGATGTTTATGTTATTCAAGTTGTTCAAAAGTGTCAAGTCACTTTTTTAAGTCATGAAAATTAGTAATTAAACTTCTTAAAGTTGTGAAAATATGTAAACACATTTTTTCAATATTTAATTCATGTAAAACAATGAATGTGCTTTTGCAATTTGTAAAAATTTGTCATTGCACTTTTGCAAGTTATGTAAATATGTCAATGCACTTTTGAAAGCTTTAAGTTGTGCAAAAACAACAATGCACATTTAAAAGTCATGAAAATTATTCATTACACTTTTGAAAGTTTTACAAATTAATTAACATATTTTTGAAAGTTTTAAGTAGTGTGTTTTGAATAAAGTGCCTTTTCAAGCTTCTAAAAATGAAGAAAAGGTGGTTATGTAATGTAACCACCCATTGTAACCTATGAATAAGAGCTTTGGAATCCTTTGTAAATTAAGATTTAGCTGGGTTTAGATTGGATTTTTATTGGTTGGATTTTTGATATTATAAGAACTTTTGGAAAAATTTAAAGAAGGAATCTATATTTATAGTCCCATGAAGAATCAATACAAAATTAATTTATAGTACTTTGCACCATGAATCTTTTTGGTGAATGATATGCATGAGTACATCAATTATTTTTGATTCTTATTATGTCAATTTGTTAAAATGATATTGTTAGATGTCAATAAATGTAGAGGTTTTAGTGTAGAGGTTATGTTTAATTTGTAATAGGAATTCTTACTATTGTGATTCCTTGGTGAGATTAAGAATATGATTTTATGGTTAGTTATGTTGGGAAATATAAATTTGTTGAATACCCTTCTTTGTAATTCTATCCAATCTATTTGGTGTATGTTCCCTATTGATATGTTCAGTGTATGTATTCCCCATCCCATTTCTATGATAAAGTCTTCCAATGTCACCATCTTAAATCTTGGCTTATTCTAGTGAGTATCTGTGTTTAACTACCTAAGGTTTTATTTCATCTTTTTCAGGGTTATCGTAATAGCTTATATGTTTAACTAGATATAATAATATCATTATTATTTTATCCTTTCCTTTCTCATTTCCCCCTTATTTTTATCATTCCATTCATTTCATTTCTATCTCCTTTCTTTACTTTTCTATTAAAAATATGAAACCCCCTTATAAAACATATTTGTTACAAATAGTTCTAAATATCTCTTTCTCTACTTTCCTTTTTGGTTTTTAATAAAGGTAAATTTGTCTACTAATAGGAGAGGGACATTTTACATAGTTTATTGATTAACATGATGATTCTATCTCGACATTATTGATTGAAAGTCCACATTTATCACCCTGACTTTTTTTTAGCCAACAAGTAATTAATGAATATGTCACACAAAAATTTTATCATATAAAAATGATACTAACTAAATTGATATATGATTACCCATTGATATTTAGGTGAAAATAATTGAGAGACGTGTCTTTCATCTAAAGACTAAGTTGAACTCTATATTTTAGTTAATAGACACTCAAACCATACAAAATTAATATAAAATGGTGGCCTTTAATAATTATAATTTATAAAATCTATTATTTCACATTATTACTAAAAATAAATAAATTAAAATATCAGTTGACTATTCATAAATCACTAGGAGGAAATTGAAAAAAAAGATACATAAATTATTTCAATATTGAATAAACATCATGAACCCATTTTCTCGGAGCCAAATGATAATAGTAAATTGATCTGTGATAACCCTCTTAGATTCTAGATGAATGTGATGGTAAGAGGTATTTTTTATCCAAAAAATATATTATGATGTGATGATATCTTCGGGCACATGTTAATCCATATATAATTTTAGACTTGATTATTCTATGAAAACATTTCTTCATCACACTCTATAACTTTAATTTTTTTTATTTCTTTCCCCTTATTAAAATAACTTCAATATTAAATTACACATGTGTTTCCTTGAAAAAAATATCCTCAAAATCACATATTTATCAAATCATACATGCTTTAAAAACCATTAATTACTACAAAATATTAAGCTTCAAACTCATTAATGAGAATGTTTAATCACATCAAACTTAGTGCAACTTTTTTTTTTAAATATAAACAAAGTCTATTTTGATAAATATACACACTTTCCTTTGATATTTACATGACCATTTTAATTCGTTAGCATTTTTCATTCATTTATATCAATGTTTTTTAATCAATGGCTTCCATTAATTCTTTTAAAATTAGGTTACCATTTAAAAATTGGAAATTAGGTTACCATTTAAAAATTGGAAATTAGGTTACCATATTAAAATTGGCCTATAATTTACCATGAATGACATTCCGATTACTTTAAAAGATAGAAAATAGGAAAGGGAAAATTGACGGTTAAATTTAGATATGAAAACAACACACTCAAAAAATATTTCCACTTGAATAGCACACTTCTTCTACATTGAATGTTCTTTCAACATAATCCTTCACGAAACTATCAAATGTATTTTTTTCCCCTATGCATACAATGACATTATAACATGTCAAACCATCTTGTTGATTTGTGGTATCAAATCTTGAGAGTATTTATACATATTTACATTAATAAATGTACTCCACATATGCATCAATTTACATTAATAAAAACTAAAATTGATTCAACATTGAATACACATGGCTCATGCATGGTTTCCTATAGAAAAATAAATTGAAAATACTGATATATAATGACCCCCTTATTATTCACATGAAAATTATAAAGACATGTATCTCTAATCTAAAAGTTACTTGAAACTTTATTGTTTAACAAACTGCTACAAAACAATAAGCAATTAATAGTTATTAAGTTCATTAATTATTTAAACATACACATATATATATATATATATATATATATATATATATATATATATATATATATATATATATATATATATATATATATATAACATTTTTTTTCCCTTACATGGCTTACAATGATTATTAAAAACTAAATCAGAACATTTATTTGAATTATCATTTAATTTTGATCACCTTTTGAATTTTGAAACACGTATTCCTCAATTTATTTTGCTTTAAACATTTATTCTTTCACCTGAGTAAGTTAATAACTAAGTCAAAAAAGTAAATAAATATATAGAAATCACCAAGAATAAACCCCCAAAAAAACCTATAAAAAGTAACTGAACAAGGAAAATGACTATAACTATAAAAATTGATATGTCATTACCACCACAGTTCTAGCTCAACATGATAGGGACATGTGTCTATCATCCTAACTATAAATTTTTAAATAAATTTATTTGGATTAATTTCAAATGCATCTTACAAAGATTTAAAATATTCAAAAGAAACCTTTATTTCACCTTACAAATTGTAAAGTAATTTGATACTCAATCCTACTTGTTTTGTTTTTTCCTAATGGTTTTAAATTGAAAATCACCATTCAACTTTTTACTATTTTCATAGTAGAAGAAATAAACATTAAAGTATTGTATACATTTATTATAATTTTTTTATATTATATTACAATATTTCCACCACATATAATTATTATTTAAAATTAAATCATGTTTCTCCTTTCAATTCTCATATATTTTTCATAGGCTTTCAAAAATTAATTTGCATTGAAATTAATTTGGTGTTGAATGCACATGGCACATGCAAATTTTCTCATAAAAGAATGATACCCCCACACACACACTCTTACCCACTAAAAATTTAAGTGAATTCAATTGAGATACATGTCTTTCATCTAATATATATATATATATATATATATATATATATATATATATATATATATATAAAAGATAACCTAAAACTAAAAATTAGTTAGTATATATATATATATATATATATATATATATATATATATATATATATATATATATATATATATAAAACCTAGAACTAAAAATTTATATATATATATATATATATATAACACATTAAATAATTATTAATTTTAAGTTATCCCTAATGGCTTAGTGTTATATACATACATACATACATGTATGTATGTATATGCATGTATGCATGTATATGTATATGCATATGCATATGTATCTATGTATTTATGTATGTATGTATATGATAACCTAAAACTAATAATCAGGTAGTATGTTTTTTTTTTTTAAAGGGGTAAAAATAATATTAATGAGTAAAGAAAAACATTACAAGAAGAACGGGGGACAGAAACCCCCAGAAGAAAGTAGCATAAACTGAAAAACTAGGCACACGCCCAACTAGACAATATTATGAACCTCCCTATTAGCCTCCAAAATTCTTTCCAAATTAGAATGCAACGTCAGGGAGAAAGACCCCCAATCCTCAATGTTTCCACCATCTAAATGGTCAAACACCCATTTAGCCAAAAAATCCACTGACTTGTTCCATTCTCACAAAATGTGAGCAAAAGTAACGCTATCCATAAGTGAGCAAATCTACAAAATCTGTTGCACAATCAGAGATAGTTGCCAATTGACATCCACCACTTTCCTCTTAATGAGCAGGTTAATCAAGACTTGAGAGTCTGATTCGTAGATAATCCTACGCCAACTTAGCACCTGGGCCTTTTTAAGGGCATAAAGAATGGCCTAACCTTCCATCATGTTAATGGTTTATAGCCCCTTAGGAACCACAAAAAGAAAAATCACTGTACCTTCAGAATCCCTTCCTATCCCTCCAGTACGCATGGGTCCCAGATTGCCTTTAGAGGAACCATCTGTATTGATCTTGAGAATCCCACTAGGGGGATTTACCACTGACCAGTCTTGAGAATCTACTCCTTGATCTGCTTACTCCTCCTGACACACGCTGACTTACCAGTTAACTACTGGAATCCAAGTCGTGTCATCACCTGAGCATCCTATTTGGTCAAAGGAAGGTAGATCGTGCTCTTTGCTTGGATGGTTTCCTGGATCATCCCACCACTTTCTGCCATACTTGCTGCACCATGACCCTCACCCCCTAGAAAATTTGCCTATTTCTCTCAAGCGAGATCTGCTAGAATAGAAAAATGGGGCTGCCCAGCCATATGTCCTGCAGGAAGGGCATCCTTGAGGGGGGTTCTCCCAATCCATTCTAGAAGTTGACCATAGATTGAGCATGAAGACATGGGTGCTACCAAACATCCCACCAATAATGCCAGAGTGGCAAGGTAAAGGGGCATCACAAAAAAAGGTGTGTTGAATCCTCCTCGACTGCTCTGCACATAACACATATTGAAGGGCCTTGGAAACCTCTCTTTCAGAGATTATCCCAGGTTAAGCACCTATTCCAAGCTAGCATCTAAGCAAAATAGTTGCATTTAGGCCATGTGAATTTATTCCAGACCTGTCTCCACCAATGCACTTCCCCCTACCCAATCTCTAAAGAAGTAAAGCCTGATATCCAGATGAAACTGTGTAAGCTCCCTTGGGATTAGGAGACCAAGCTAGCTCATCCTCCTCCTAAAGAGGACTACAGTGATGCCTGGAAAGGATGCTCAATAGCTCCTCATTCTCTTCCTGCATCCCATTAATAGGCCAAGTTTTAGGAGCTTTCCAATGAGCTACCTCCACCTATCCTTGTGTAATGTAAACTTTGAAGTCACTCACTTGAGACTAGCCAGCATCAAGGAATCTCTGACAAAGGTTCAACAAATTTAGAAATTGAGAAATGATGGGAGGATAACCATCCCAAGAGTCAGACCAAAAGATAGCCTTGGATCCTTGTTTAAAAATCTAGAATAAGTCATTCTTGATGAGAGCAGCCCCTTTTTTGAGAGTACCCCATATTGCCGAACCTTTCCCAATAAGTGGATAGCAAGGAATGTCCCTCTAAATGGTTTTGAAGCAGTACTTTTGTGAGAGAATTTTGTCCCAAGCTTTGTCTTGTTTGGTGCACCATCACCAATAAAGTTTGGCTGCTAAAGCAATACCATTTAAGTCTGTCTGCCTCAGACCGAGCCCGCTATATTATTTGGGGCTGCAGATAATCTCCCATTTAATAAGGCTCCATTTAGTGGAGGTCAGACTACCAGCCCATAGAATTGTCTGGTAACTAAATCAAACTCCTTAATGAATCCCATCAGGGCAACTTGGAGCATATACCTATAAATGGGTAAATCTTGCACCACAGATTGGATAAGTTAAACCTGGCCTGCAAAGGATAACCACTTGTGTGTCTAATGATTCACTTTCACCTAAAATTTATCCAAAATAGTCTACCAAGATTCTTTAGATGTACGACCAGCTAGGATAGGGATACCCAAGTAAATCAAGGGGGGAGTCCCAATCTAAAAATGCAGAGTCTTTGTGATCCACTATTGAATAGGGCCCAAAGTATTGAAGAAGAAGATGGATGACTTATCTTCATTAACATTTTGTCTTAAGGCCATTAGATAAACATCTAACACCCTGTGTAAATTAGCAACTTCAGTCATTGTGGCCATGCCCATAAGGGCAGTGTCATCAACAAATTATAGGTGTGATTGTGCTAGTAATTCCCCTCCCCATCGCCATCCTTTGATATGTCCTTCCTCTCTATTCCTATAGATCAACCTCCCCAAACATTCAGCAAGGAGAAGAAAAAGGTATGGAGACAGAGGATCACCTTGTCATAGCCCTCTTGTAGCACCAAAAAGCTCCGTGTGTTCTCCATTGATAAGCACTGAGAAGGAAGCTGAGGAAATGTAGCTCATGACCCATTGAGTCCATTTGTTTGCAAAACCAAAATCACAAAGAACCTTCTGCAAGAATGACCATCTGACCCTATCAAAGGCTTTGGCCATGCCCAATTTAATGAACATCACCTTATCTTTTGAGCTGGCCATGGAGTGAATGGACTCAATAGCAATAACAATACCATCTAGGATTTCCCTGCCTTCCACAAAACCACTCTGCTCTTCTAAGATCACATCACTCAGCCCTCTTTTTAACCTATCTACAATGATTTTAGATATAATTTTGTAAATAACATTGCAAAGGGATATAGGGCGGAATTGACTTAGCCTATCAGCACCTTCGCATTTGGGTATGAGAGCAAGATTGGTTGCATTTGTAGCCTTAAGCATTTATTTATTCTGTTGAGATTCTTGGACAATAGCTAAAAGGTCAAGTTTGATGATATCCCAAAATTCTTGGTAGAATTCAGCTGGGAAGCTGTCAGGTCTAGCCACTTTCCCTTTTTTCATCTGAACAATGGTTTCCTCAAGCTCTCCAAGTGTGATTGGTTTCATTAAATTTTCATTCATTTCACGCGTCACCAATGACAGAATGCAGAAGAGAACCTGAGCTTCTTCCAGTGATCCCCCGTTAGCATCTTCCCTAACTAGAGTAGAGAAGTACTGCACTACCTCCTCTGAAATTGTCGAAAAGGAGTTAAGGCGCTCACCTCTTCCATTGACCAGGGCTGACATAGAATTGCCATGTCTCTTAGCTTTGGATGAATTGAAGAAAAAGGATGTATTTCTATCCCCCTCCTAGAGCCATTTGACCCAAGCTTTCTGCTTCCAAAAAATTTCCTCCCATACCTCGCATTCCTCTAGGTCTTTCACAGCCTGTGTTTCTTCTTGCAATAAGTCTTCAGTCAGTCCTTCTTCCCTTATTATTCTCATGATACCATCAAGCTTGGTTTGTATAGCAGCCTTAGCATGGAAAATGTTCCCAAAACTTTGGTGATTCCACCACTTGAGCTTATACTTCACATATTGCAGTGTTTTGGCAAAAATGTACATCACCGTACCATGGGCAGGCCTACCCCAACGCTACCAATTGGAAACACACTCATGTAGAGATTGATCCCACAGCCACATGAGTTGAAATCTAAAGGAAGGAAAGTGTGGGTGATACTGTGAGACACTATTAAGCTTGATGGGCCAATGGTCTGATCCTCTCTAGTCCAAAATTTTAGACCTCATAGACCACATACCTCTAACCCAAAAAGCTGAGACCAGAAAATGGTCAAGTCTCTTAGCAATGCAATGTTTCCCACTCCTACGGTTTTTATAGGTAAAATGTCCATTATTAGGCCTGACATCAACTAAATTAAAAATTTCAATGTAGTTGTGCATTAATAAAGCATGTGGGTCCAGCCTTGATGTGCCACCACTCTTTTCAGTCAAATCAAGAATAGCATTAAAATCACCTACCATAATCTAAGGGTGGAAGGGGGCCAGGTTACAGACAAAACTTATGTGGCCCCATAAGGAGTTTTTACCCTACCAATCATTAGGAACATAGATATTAGAGAAGAGAATGACTTCCCCCATCTCAAAGCTAGAAGCAATCATAGTCATGGAGTACTTAGAAGTCAGCCAGCCTATGAGGCCAATCTTTCATGGGTTCCATAGACAAGCTAGTCCTCCTGAGTATCCGGTAGTGCCAATGCATTGACATTCTCCTTGCCACCACAACTTGGGCACAAGTCTGGACATGTCTTCAACTGAAAGCTTAGTCTCCTGCAAGAAAAGGACATCTAGCCTATGACTTTTAATCAAGTTGTGAACATCATTTTGTCTGGGGCTGTTGTTCAAACCCATGACATTCCAAGATATTATAATCATTTCAGAGGGCTCAAAAAGTGTGCATCTAGAGTCTTTACTGACCCTGACTCCACCAAAGTCTCTCCCATTAGCTTGATCTTTTCTTGGTCTTTTTTTCTGCCAGGCTTGCTAGATTTCTCTTCCCCTCCTTTCTTAAGGTCTTTTCGTAGAAGTCCAAGATGAGGAGAAGATTTACTGCTTCTTGCTGCCCCTGGATCCCCAATTTTCTCAGTAAGGGGCATATTTCCATCTTCTTTAAGGGGAGCAACTGAGAAAGTCATTCCTTCCAAAATTATCAGCTACTGGTCCATATCCATATGGCAATCTCTAGCATCCTATGTTTTAATTAAAGCCCTTAAAGTATTAGTCTCCTGAGCTGGTCCCTCAATCCCCTGGTCCAAAATCATCAACCTAGGATTCACCTCCTACTGATTAATATCATCTAATATTTCAAATCTATTGAGTGAGTCATCTAATTATCTTTCCTTCAAGGACCGCTTTTGGCCTCTATTTCTATAGCAGCCTTTAACCAACATAAAACCATCAGTTTTAGGCATCTCACCTGGAATCAAACCCCTTTCCTTGTCAGTACCAGAAGGAGTGCGAGTAGATTGAGTTGGCTGAGGTGTAGTGGATTTTGAGGTGGGACACCATTGCTACAAATGCCCATAAGCATGACATAGATGACAACAAAAAGGGAGGGTTTCATAATCTAGCTGTTATACCCATGAAAAAGGCCTATACTCATTTCAATAGCATCTGGTAATGGCTTACTAAGGTCAATTTGAACATAAATGTAGGCATAAGTCATTACCTTTTTCCCCAGGAGTGACATTGAGGAACCTATTGGCCTTCCCAGCAAGGATGCAAGCAATTAAAGAGTGTCTTCTCGACATCATTCCACTAGAAATCAGGGCAGATGCACCCACACCGGGACACAGTTTGGTAGTTCCTCTAAAGGTATGAAACTGGCATGCTAGGGCTTGATAAATAGTCCCACTTGATTATGGAAGTAAGGACCTCTAGTAAAAACTCATTGACAATCTATTATACAGGTAAAAGTGACCATGAAATAGCTATTGGCCAGTAATGTAATATCCATATCTCCTTTCAATGCCCACATCCTCTGATCCCATGTTTCCAAGAATAATAGTGATGTCTTAAGCCCTAGAAAATTGCAGTATAGGGAGTGATTGGAATAGTATTCAATGTCTTCAGCAATCATTTCCATTGGTATAGCCAATTTGGGCCTCTCCTTGCATCTTTCCAAATAGCTATTGACTTTGGGGATGCACATACTTGGTTGCTCAAGAGCAGCAAAAGAACCTAAACCTTGTAAAAGTGGAGCCTTCCCACTGTTGTGTGCTCCCTGCGACGCTTGCTACAGTCTAAGCACTTCCTTGTATCTGCACCCTGCTTTCTTCCCTGTCATGCCCTACCCTGTCGTGCCCTCCTGCTCACCTTCATCCATCGTGCTCAATTAGGTAGTGTGTTATATCCAAACACACTAACTGATTAATTACATACATACATACATACATGCATACATATGATAACTTAAAATTAATAATCAATTAGTGTGCTATATATATGCTCTAACTAATTATTAGTTTTAATTTATCATATATATGATAAATTAAAACTAATAATTAGTTAGAGCATATATATAGCACACTAATTGATTATTAATTTTAAGTTATCATATGTATGCATGTATGTATGTATGTGATAAAATAAAACTAATAATTAGTTAATACGTATATATAACAAACTAGGATAACCTAAAATTAATATTTATTTAGTGTGCTATATATAAACCCTAACTCTTTGTATTTCACTTTCATGGTTTTAGGATC
>JARHVA010001030.1:3372500-3395000 GCA_037957365.1 Torreya grandis
GTTCCTATGTCTACGTCTTTTGAAAATCAATGGTTATTTCATTGTCCTATATTTAACGTCTGTGGGGATGTCACTAGTTGTTTGAACTATTTTTAACTTTGAACCTTTGAACCTTTTGAGTTTACCATTTTAATAGTTCAATGGTTCAATGGTTCATCGGTTCATCAGTTTGGTGGTTTAATATTTTATGTTTGGCAAAGAGTCACATCCACTTAGTATTCTTATGAGTTCAATGTATCATTGAACCAACTATTTGAACCTTTTTTTGGAATCTTCCACTTGAACCATCCACTCAAACCTTGAACTCTTTAAACCCTTTGAACTCTTTGAACCTTTGAACCATTTAAACTCTTTGAAGTGGAGTTCAATGGTTCAATGGTTCAATGGTTTGTTTCATATCATTGAACCCCACCATTGAACCTCGACATTGAACCATCTTTACAATTTTTTAGGAAATGCTTTAAGTGTTTCAAGATTTTTCCTTGCGAAAGCCCACCTTTTGAACTTGTGATTTCCTTAGCTAAAAAGGCTTGTGCAATTGAATAACTTGACTGCTCAAAACATTTTTGAGAAAGGAGACCATTTTTGGCTTGCAGGACCAAAATGGTTAATAGGTTGTCCATAAAAATGAGTGACTAATTTTGGGAACAATAGTTGGCTCCAATTGGGGAACTTCCATCGATTGTATTTTGAAACGATCGAAGGGAGTAGAATCTAGACTCTAATTTCCTTTATCTATGCCATTGGGCTATGGAGTCATGCCACCCAAAAAAAAAAGATAGATGCCAAAAACCAAATGAACAACACAAAACAAACAAAGACTATACATATGTACAAATGGACTTATCTGATACTTCAAGGATTGAAGTGCTTCAAATGCTACCCATTGTGAAGCAGTGAAAATGGTGTTCCATCTTGATATTTCAACAAAAAACTATTTTCACCATTAAATTGATGAATGGCAAATGGAACTCTCCATAAGGAATCAAATTTTCCATGCATTCATTTTGGTTCTCTTCTCTTGTCCCACAACAAGACTTGATCTCCAATCTAAAAATCATGATTCCTTAATTTCTGGTCGAAGAGTTTATTTACCAAATTTTGATGTGCAACAATATGGTCCACTACCATAGTTTGCTGCTCTTCTAGTTCTGTCAAGCACATGATCCTCTTGTCGATAGAATTTTCAAAAGTTTGATCTTTGACTGCCTTTGCCAACTTTAGTGCTGGTAGTTCTAAGGTGATTGGTATTTTTGCATTCAAACCATATAGAAGCTAAAATGGTGATATACCTATTGCCCTCTTGGGTGTAATCCTATCTGCCCATAAAGCATCAAATAATGCTTTATGCCAGGTTCTCTGCTTGTCATCTACCATCTTCCTGATAATGGTAACTAGATTCTTGTTGCTTGATTCTGCTTGACCATTTCTTTGCAGATAATATTTGGAGGAGTGGGAGATAATAATCCCATAATAGTAGTAAAACTTGGTAACCTCATGAGAAGAGAAATAAGTAGCATTGTCTGTTATAATCTTGGTTGGGACTCTAAACTGGGAAATAATATTTTCCTTGAAAAAATTACATACCACTTCTGAAGTAGCATGCTTGATAGGAATGGCTTTCACCCACTTGGTAAAATAGTCTGTCATAGTGAGAACATAGTCATGTCCAGTACTTGAGGATGGGTTCACAGTGCCAATGAAATCAATACCCCATTCTTTAAAAGCCTCTTCAATCACCACCAACTTGAGAGGTAATGTGGCCAACTTTGGGTTTCCCAATGAACTGATAACACAACTCACACCTACATACCCAAGTGTATGCATCTTGAAATAGAGTAGGCCAATAGTACCTAGCTCATAGAATCTTATGAGCAGTCACGGGTGCAAAAAAAGTCATCCATAAGCCAAATTATGGAAAGACTTCAAAAGTTTACTCTGTTGCACTTTGTCCATGCAATAAAGAAATACCCCATCAAGGCTCCTCTTATACAAACCATTATCCCATAGGACATAGTTAGCAATTTTAAATTTAACATTTCTCTTTTATTTATGAGACAGGTGGGTAGGACACTCACCATAGGTAAGAAAATGAGTGATATTAGAATACCACTCATCTATAGTAGTGATAAAGAGAACTGTAGGCATGTCTTCAACCTCTATTTCTTCATGTCCTATTTCCTTTGATATGTTATCATCAATTAATTAGTAGAGACCTCTTCCCTACACAAGCTTAATAGGTTTGATATCAAGATCAAACTCCTAAATTTTAGCAATCCAATTGCCCCTTTTAGTTCCAAACTCTTGTTGAGTCAAAATGGACTTTACTTTTGTATCAGGCACCAGAGCAACAATATGTGAATTTAGGATATAGAAATAGAAGTGTTTTATCACCATCAAGAATCCATGTTTGAGTATTTCAATTCATGAGTTTTGAGAGGACAAATCATAAATGATATGGAAGATTCCATACCTTGTTTGTTTTACTAAACCAAAATGGCTGAAAGTGTGTGTTCAGAAGCATAGCTGTTTACTACGAAGTCTTTGGTATAATCCAAAAAAATTAGGATCAGGGCATGGGTGATAGCTTTCTTGATATCATCAAATGATGACTTGCCTTCTTCAGTCTAGTGGAAAGTAGCTTTATCCTTCATCATGTCAACAATGTGGCGAGTCTTCTCTACGAATTTATGAATGAACGTTCATAAAAAATTCACCTTTCCAAAGAAAGAATGAACTGTAGTCTTACTAGCAGGAAGAGTAATATCTTGGATAGATTTGACTCTTTCTGAGTCAATTTTTATGCCTTCTCAAGATACAGTATGACTGAGAAGTTTCCCTTTTGTAACCCCAAAAAATGACTTCTTAGGATTGAGAGAAATGCCATTTTGTCGACATCATTCCAACACTTGTTGTAAATGATGCACATAATTAGGTTGATGTTTGGAAAAAATGGTCAAGTCATCAATATATACCACAATAAACTTACCCATTTCATCTCTGAAGGCAAGATCTATTACTCTCTAGAAGGTGGTGCCAGCATTGATCAGACCAAAAGGCATTCTCCAATATGCAAATGTGCCCCAGGGTGTAGTGAAAGCAGTTTTATGTTGGTCTGCTTCACCAACTTCCACTTGATTATACCTTGAAAAACCATCTAACATTGATAATTTATCTAATCCAGTCACTATTTTTAGTACTTGATCCATGATGGGTAGGGGGTAGTTATCCTTTAGAGATGATTGATTTAGGTTTTTGAAATCAACATAGAGGTGAATTTATCCATTCTTTTTTCTCATAGGAACTATGTTTGTGATCCAAGTGGAATGATGGATTGGAAAAATTATCCTTGCATTTAACATCTTCTATATCTCAAAAAAAATATTACCTGATATTTTGGGGTTACATTGCCTTTGTTTCTACTTGTGAGGTAATGACCCAACTTTAAGAGGAATTTCATGCCAAATTTCTTTAGGCCTAAGAGATTTTAGATTATCTTAAGAGTACACCAAAACATCAATGTAATGGTGAAGTAGAGTAATGAATTTGAGCTTTTCATCAGGAGTGTAACAATTCCCAATGTTGACCATTTTGAGATTTTCTTCCGTACTCAAATTTATTTGATGAAACTCCTTGGAGGAACTTGAATCCATTGGTCACTACTTGAAAAACTTGTCATGCTTATCAAATAAATTCTCAAGAGAAACCAACCCTTTTGGAATTTTATTCTCTTTGAGTTGAAGGAACTCTTCACTATTTTTTGAATCTATTTTAGGAGCTGATTCTCATGGTGGAGATTCACTACCTTCAAAATAAAGCTCCTCAAAGCTATCCATTTGTTCCAGAAAAGTAATGATTTGGTTGTCACCATTAAATACATACCAATGGTTGGTATTATTAGGTACACTTGGTCAAAATACCAACTCAATAGTGTACTTGTGCCCTTTGAAATCTTTGTGAGGAATCATGAGGGTTGCAGAGACAACCAATGAATCTGCATGATCATTGAACTCTCTTGGCACCACAGAAATATTGAAAGCATAAAGACTTTCAATGTAATCCCATAAAAGATTGTGATAATGTCACAATCTTTCATTTTTGGTTTGATATAGATTCCTCACCTAGTAAACCACAAATTCATTATCTCCTCAGGCATGAAGAAGCTTAACACCTTTAGCATAAGTAGTTTTTAATCTGCACAACAAAGATTCATACTCGGTGGTGTTGTTGGTATTTTTAAACTATAACTTATATGAATAGGGGAAAATATATCCTTGCAGAGATATCAAGACAATTCTAGCTCCATAATCAGTAGAAGAACAGCTACCATCAAATTCTAGAATCCAGACATCATTAGAATATGATCTCCTTAAAGGTTTCTCTTTGTTAGGGAGGGAAGCTTTTTTTTTACCTAAACTTTGCTCTACCAATTCTTCTAATTTTATATCTATTTTTTTTGAATTTTCACCCAAATAATTTTCATCTGATGAAATAGAAACATCTTTAGTGGATAGAAATTAATTACCCTTTCCTGAGGATTCAAACAAAATTTGAGCCTCAGGATCTAATGTTTGAGTGACAATATATTTTGATTCCTTCTTAGGAAGCAACCTTTGCATGATGCCCTTAATAGGTATCCTCACTTTAGATAGGCCCATATTCAACTCTCCACCTACATCCTTGTAAAAATTACGTCCAAACAGAATGCCATAAGAAGCTAGAACATCGGCCACCAAGACTGTCATTTTAATCCTCTTATCTGGAAAAGCCACAAATGCAAATTAGGCATCTTTGATTTGACCCAATAGTGGCACTTGTTTATTTTCCATGAAGAAACATCTCCCAAAAGTTTTAGTTAAGGTAAGATCAAGAGAGTCTGCTGCCTTGGCGGGCATAACATTGTTAGAGGCTCTAGAGTCTATTATACAGTTGCTCAATTTATGACCATTTATCAAAAGGGAAACATAGAAAGGTTCTATTTTCTTAGGGGCAACAAGAGAAGTAATGACAAGATTATTTTGGGTGGATTTGTTCTTTAGGGAATCAAGAGTTACTTTTGAAAAATCTTGTCCTGTAGGGACGGTTTTGTTCTTGATACATTCAGCCAACCTATCCAACTACTCAGGGTTGGCTTGTAAGTACTCAAACTCAGACATTTAGATCTTGGCCTTCCTAGCATGATCAATTATGTCAAATAACTGAAATGAACTAGAAACAAAGGAAGAAATTCCATCATTCTAGTTTTTATTTGGTGTGGTATTGGTATGAGAAATTGAAGTAGAAGGTGCATGATTGTTTGAGGTACTTACTTTCTTATTGATCACTGGGTCCTTTGATTGGAAAGGCGGTGAAGTCCCCCATTTATCAATTGAGATCACTGGCTGAGATTCTTCTCCTACTTTTCCCTTATCAGCTTGTTGAGTTGACTAGTTTTGGGACCTAGTAAAAATAGTGTATGGTCCATCAAACACTTCTCCCTTTCTTCGAGCTTCATCTTGGTAATTTAGGAAACTAATGTTGGAGTCACCAGCTAATTCTTCTTCCCCTTCTGCAAAGAGATTAACATCATCTTCTTGGTCCAACTCAGGTTAGAAAAAGAAATCATGTTCAGCTTCATGATAACCAACTGCTAAGTTAGCCAGTGCTACTTCAATGGCAAGCTTCCCCTGTGTGGGAGGAAGACAATTGGATTGCCCTTGATTTCTGACAGCATTTATTTGATATGAATGGTTAGGGAATGTTTTCCTTAGTATATCTTGATAAGAGGGAGGAGCAGACATTCCTTGGGCCATTTGCCTTTTAGAGCAAGTAATTCATTTTCCAACTTTTGCACCATAGGATCAGTGGTGCTCATAGAAGAATTTTCAGCAGATGAAGAAAATTTATTTCTATTAGGATCTCTTCTTATCTTACCTGCAAGGATAAGATCATATTTGACCTCAGTAGCCAAAATATGAGCTACAAAAAGATCTATATGGCCAGCCCACCTCAACAGAAAACTCACTTCAGGAAGTTGAAAATTGATGAAGAAGCACATAAGATTTTTTGGTGTTGGCTGAGCAATTGTAGGAATTTTGTTCCTCAGCTTATCGAATTTAACAATGAAATCTCACATAGGCTCATGAGGTTCCTTCTTTATTTGTGTAAGATGAGCCAACAAGGCATGTACATATTTTATAGGTTTGAACCTAGCCTCAAAATTGGCCTTGAGAGTGTTCTAATGAGTTATAATTTGAGCTTGAAGGTGATAGAACTAGTTTGCGACAGTGCCTTGCAATGTTTCTACAAATAGTCTTACCACTATATCTTCATATTCAATGCCTATCACACCACAGGCTATGTAGAAAGCTACAATACGTTCATCAGGATGAAATTTTCCATCACCATAGAACTTGGGAAAATTATTTTTTGAACTATAAGGTAGTTCATGTAAATGTGGGGTTAGATTCAGGGAACCAAAGGTGTTACCCCAAGGTCCTTGGGTTTCCATGATCTAACGATTGAAAGGAGGGATAACAAACCTTTATGGAGTATGTATAGATAAAGCTCTGCTAGTAGAGGAAAGAGAAGCTTTGCCTAGTATTAGAGACCTGATGATGGTAGGAGGAAAACTCTTGGTTTGCTGAACGTGAGATGGTGGAGGAAAAATATCAAAATTATTTTGTTGCACCAACTCGAATACAAGATCAATAATACCTTGAGCTCTATGGTTTCATGTATACCATGGATATGCCAGAGTGTAGAATGGAAAAGAACTAGAAATACTTCAATTTGAAGCTTGAGGCTTCAAATTGCATGTTCTTCCCCAACAGAGTCACCAAAAACCATTGGGTGAATATTTTGTTGTTAACTAACTAAAATCAAAAAGGGTATATCAGCCAAAACATAATGAGATAAATCTCTCCTCTCAGCAAGGGGAAGTTTCCTATAAACTATTATAGACTAATATAAACTGAAAATAAATTTAGGGGTGAGATCATACCATCCATTTCTCTTTTTTTAGAAATGATGTTCACAAAGTAAAGTAAAATTCTTGGGTAATAACTGAATCCACAAGAAACCCATGAAAGCACAAAGTCTTTCATTGCTTCTCTTAATGATTTAAGACTAAAAACACAATAGAATGAAGTGTATGCCAAAGTATCCACCAAAAACTACAATAGAGTAAATGATCACAATGGATAAAAGTATCTCAAAGCCTTTCCAATATCCTATGTGCTAAAACATAAAACACACAACAAACTAAAGACAATTATGTTAGCACAAAGTCTCCACAATCAGCTTCAGGACATCTTCTAGATTATCTTCACTTGTTTTGCTTATTTGATCAAATGGATAAGACTATATTTAGTAAAAAGACATAAGAATAATTTCCTACATAACATAAGTTATTTTAACACAAAGTTTGAAAGGTCACTTTCTTTCTCATTCACCTGATAAAATATGATTAACAATCTGAGCTCAAAGTCTCAAAAATTCCTTTTAATTTAGGTAGAGTTTGCTTCTAATAACTGAGAGATCTCTCTCTCATAAAATGAGAGATTACAATATATATCCTCTAAAGAAATACTTTGACACTTCTTTTCATGAAATGGCCCATGCTACATTGAATGCATTGGAAAAAAGAATTTCTGTAAAGGGGCCATACTGGAGCAGGTTACCAACCTTGACTTTGGCATTTTAATCATATCAAATTTCTCCTCCACAGAATGGGTTGCCTAATCCTTTGAAAGGAAAGGCCACTCCTCTTTATAATACTTACATGACTATCCACTCATATTTACTCAAATGAAGAAAAATAGGCCACGCCATTGGTTGCTTACTCTCTGATATCCACCTAGTGGACTGTTCCACCCACTAGAATAACTCTTCTGTAGATGCTTTTGGATTCTCTATTTGATTCCCTCTTTTCCTGCTATATTTTGTCTATTCTTGGTGATTCAAGCTCTGAAGGCTATCTTCTCACTTTTTTCTGGCTCCTTCAGCTCCTTCCTCAGTGGATTGCTGAGTTTGTTCCCAGCTCCATCTTTTGAAAATCAATGATTATTTTGTTGTCCTAAATTTAACATCTACGGGGACATCATCAGTCATTTGAACCATTTTGAACTTTGAACCTTTGAACCTTTTGAGTTTACCGATTCAATGGTTCAATAGTTCAACGGTTCATCAGTTCAATATTTTATGTTTGGCAAAGAGTCGCATTCACTTAGTCTTCTTATGAGTTCAATGTATCGTTGAACCAATTATTTGAACTTTTTAGTTGAACTTTTTTCTAGAATCTTCTGCTTGAACCATCCGCTTGAATCTTCCATTCAAACCTTGAACTCTTTGAACCCTTTGAACTCTTTGAACCTTTGAACCTTTAGAACTCTTTGAAGTGGAGTTCAATGGTTCAATGGTTTGTTTCATATCATTTAACCTTGCCATTAAGCCTTTTTGATTGAACCTTGACATTGAACCATCCTTATAATTTTTTAGGAAATGGCTTAAGTGTTTTGAGATTTTTCCTTGTGAAAGCCCACTTTTTAAACCTGTGATTTCCTTAGCTAAAAAGGCTTGTGCAATTGAATAACTTGACTACTCAGAACATTTTTGAGAAATAAGGAGACCATTTTTAGCCTACAGGACCAAAATAGTTAACAGGTTGTCCTCAAAAATGAGTGACTGATTTTGGGAACAACAAATATAAACACCAATTTCTATTCTAGGGGAGGTTCCTTGAAATGTCTAAAAATCATGTGGATAAAACACATCGATGCCTAGTAAAATCAATAAAAAATATCAGCTAATGTTTTTTTAGATAGAAAAATGTGGGATTTAATTCAATAGTGTCAAGATAGAATCCTCACGTCAGTCAATAACATGGGGATACATTTCCTCTCTTATTAATAGTTGAAGTTACCTTTATTGAAAATATAAAAGGAAATTGGGGAAAGAGTTATTCAAAATATTTGCAAAAAAAATGTTTTTTGTGGGGGTTTCATACTTTTAATAGGAAATTATATAAAAGAGATAAAAATGAAATGAAGGGAATGATATGAAGAAGGAGAAATTGAGAAAGGAAGAATGTGATTATTGTATCCAGTTAAACACAAAAGCTGCTATGATAAACCTAGCAAATATTAAAGATGATCCTAGGTAGTTAAACACATAGACTCACTAGAATATCTCAATATTTAATATTGTAACATGGGAAGCCTTTATCATATAAATGTTATAGGAAAAACATATACTTAACATATTAACATGGTACATACACCAAGGATATTGAATAGATTTACAAATAAGGATAATTAATAACCCTATATTTTTCAATAAAAAAACCATAAAATCATATTCTTAATCCCACTAAGGCTTGACTACAATAAGAACTTTTAGTGTAGATTCAACATAATTTCTACACTAAAGAAATCACATTCATTGACTATCTAAAAATAACATTTTAACAAATTGAATGAAAAATAATATAAATAGATTAACATACTCCTCCATATCATTATCCAAAAATATTCATGACATAAAGTCATATAAATTAATTCTGTATTGATTCTTCATGAGATTATACATAGAGATTCCTTCCTTCCATATTGCAAAAAGTTCTCATCCTATAAAAAATCCAACAATAAAAAACTAATTTGAATCTAGTTAAAGAATACTTTACAGAGGAGTCTAAAATCCTATTTATAGGTTTACATGGGTGGTTAAATTTCATAACCACCTTTTATACATTTTTAACATATTACAAAAGCACGTTATTGAAAACACAAATTTTAAAAATTGAAAAAATGCATTGAGAAATTTACACAACTTACAAAAGTGTAATGACCAATTTTCAAGAATTGAAAAAGTGAATTGGTGTTTTTTTATGAGTTAAATCTTGAAAAGTGAGTTGACATATTTTCACAAATTGAAACAATGTAATGGCCAATTTGCATGACTTGCAAAAGTGACTCGATATTTTTCCACAACATGAAAACTATGAACTTCACCCTATTTTTGTAACTATGATTCTCTCCTTGATTTTAGAAGTTAAAAATGAGATATTTTCACCATGGATACTTGTGAAAAAAATTTATTCATCAAATTATATTTCCAACACATATAAAAAGATAAAAATTAAAGTTTGGATGTGAAAGTTATGGCCTAAGGAAGATTGGACCCTACTTGGACACATCTAGAATTATTCCTTGTTTGAACAACTATGATTCTTCTACTTTATTTGAGAAATTCAAGATGAAAATTTATCATCATGTTTCCTAAAGTTTACTCATCAAATTATATTTTTAATGCATTGATCAAGAGTGAAAAAGGAATTTGAATGCAAAGGTTATGATCTAAGGGAGATTAGACCATGTTTTGGAATTTTTTACTTGTCAGGGTGTCAAATTACAATCCCTTTGCTTGAATGGATGTCAGATTTTGACCCCTTTTATTGCACATGTGTAATTATCCCTATTGATTTTATTCGGTTAAGATGAAGTTTTTATACCAAGTGTTTATAGTCAAAATTCATCCCTTGGATTTGGTATTTGCTTTGGGACAAAAATCAAGAACTTTATGAGAAATTTAATTTTATCTTAAATTTTCACTCTAGTTGTAATGAGGTCAAATGAATGCCTAACTTATCTCTTATTTCCATCACAGTACTTATCCATTGTTAGTAATATCTCTAGACCCCATATTTAAGATTGAAAGATAAATACCTAGGGTAGTCCACTATCATGAATGCTTTCATGATGATTTATTTTATACACTATATTTATTCTTTATAAAAAATTTATGAGATCTATGTCCCTAAAGTTTGTATTTGTGCTTTCATGATGTAAGGAATAGTGAAGCTAACTTTTAGTATCTTATCCTTCATCAATTATGTTTCATACATCCAAAGGTGTAAAATATGTATGTATCCTCATCCAACTTCAAACATCCTATTTTGATTACCACATTAGACCATTATTTATAACTTTGTATTCAAGTGTGAGACTTAGCTCCAAAGCATTGTCTATAAATCTTAGGTAGTGGTTATTCACACATCATTAAAATTCACAACATCTATTATATGATTTCTCAAGGACTTCATTATATCTAATTGTAAAATATGAAGAATTTAATAGTGATATAAAAGCCTCTACCCTCTTTAACCCTCAAAAGATCACTTGGATCTTATACATGCAAGAGTAGTCTTCATGCCCTATATTTCAAGTTGTATCATTTATTCTATTTCCCTTTCTATCATGATTTCCATGATGCCAAGAATATGTCAATGATATAATAGGAAGCACCAAATATTAAATATTTTCATACCTTAGGTTTCAAACAAAATCCTCACCTTGTTTTGGTGTAAGAAAAATTATTTTGATATCCTCAACACCCTCAAATATTCACACAAAACTCCTATAATAAGTCTGACTAAAATATTATCCTCAAATTCGTATTCATCCATAATGTTACTCTAAAAAAATACTTAATGGCTTACCATTTAGAATCTTGAAGGATAGTATAGATCTTAGTGTGACAGCCAATCCTTATCCATTGAGATATATAGTTGGTACTACAACGATTTGAAAACTTTTACTTTTTTTGTCAATGAAACACCTCAAATTTCTAGTAAGAGTGAAATTAGGGTTGTCATGAAATATAAAATTTCATGGCAATAATATTGAAGTAATTTCAATAACAAATTATTTTTGAAAGGCTATGAAAAATAAATGAGAATTAAAACAAGAGATATAATTCAATTTTAATAAATCATTGTAAGTGGTGAACATAACATAATAAAATACAAAAAAATGATAATAAATATATAAAATAATATAATTTTTGTTTCTTATAACATGAAAAATAGTAAACATTTAAGGGTGATTTTCAATTAAAAACCACCAAGAAAAAAGAAAATAGGCACCATTGATAAGGTAAAATAAACCTTCCTCTTGAACATTTTAAATCTTTATAAGATGCATATGAAAATTAAGATAAATATATTTTTTAGAAAATTTCTAGGGAAGATGATATACACGTGTCCCTATCATGTCGACCTATAACTCCAAAAAATAATGACAAAAATATTTCTTGTTCTATTCATCTTTAGAGAATGTTGAAAATGTCATGTGTTTTTAATGCTAAATTAATTTACATAATTTTTTTTGGGTTTAGTCTTGGTGATTTGTAGCTAGATATTTTATTTTTTGACTAATTGATTAACTTGGGGGAAGAGTAAATTATTAAAATGGGAAATTTGTGGGTTACGTGTTTCAAATTTCTAAAGTTGATCAAAATTAAATAAAAACTCAAAGTGATGTTATGATTTAGTTTTTATAAATTATTGTAAGCTATGTCAGACAAGTGTATGTATATGTGTGTGTATATATATATATATATATATATATATATATATATGTATATATATATATATGTATGTATATATATATAAAACTTCATCAATAATTATTACTTTATTATAATTTTATAGTTATTTACTGAATAATATAATTTGAAGCAACTTTCACATGAGATATGCATCTTTCTATCATGATCATGTGAATATCTCTCTGTGTGTGTGTGTATAAAATTTTGTCTCAGTGATTTGCACTAGTTATTTAATTTTTTTAATTTATTGGATGTATTAATTGAATGAACTAAAAAATATTAAAGTGAAAATTCATGACATAATTGTTTAAAATTTTGAAAGGCTATCCAAATTAAATGAACATTTAAGTAAAATCTCTAATTCAATTTTATGAAAATCATTGTAAGTGGCAAACGGAATGTAGAAAATATGTAAGCAATTATAATATATGTATACGATTCTATAATTATTTTTTCTTCTACTACAAACTATAACAATATTTGAAGGGCAATCTTAAATAAAAACCCATCATGGGGAAAAATATTGACATAAATGTTTGAGTGTCAAATTTTATCTCCCATTAGATGATGTGATAAGCCCACCTTTTGATGATATAAAATATAACAAAAAAAAAAAGGTTATTATAAAATTTATAATAAATATGATAAATGCAAAAGTACTAGCATATTAATTTTTCTAATTTCACTTAACCTGGTGAAATTATGTATCTACCATGTGTATTGATTGTAAAATTGTATAAAGTATAATTTGATTTTGTATTTCATCTCATTAATTTATGGATAATTATTTATTTATTTATTGATTCATTTTCTTATTCTAATGAAATAGTAAATGATTAAACAAGAAAATTAATAATATAAATATTTCATAATTTGAATTGATAAACATTAACCATGTTTTCAGAGTGGAGCTATGATTCAACTTTGATAAATCACTACAAGAGGGGAAATGAATGTCAAAAAACTATACATAATTATAATAAACAAAAACAATAGTTTAATGTTTTTAGTTATACTATAAACTATACCAATATTTTATGGACAAGATTGAGTAAAGCTAGTTGGTGGTCCTACATTGTAAAAGAATTGGATTTTAAAGAATGAAATTGTCAAGAAGACAAATGTGAATTTTAATACAAATAGACTTATGGGAAAGTTATTATGATTTGAAATTAGTTTTGATATAGGAAAAGGTAAGAAATGGGTCAAATGTAAGAATTGCAATGAAAATGGCACTTCATGTAACATCTCATCATTGTTCACATTATACAATAATATCATAATCATGACAAATGTCACATGATTTTTCAATGTTTGTTTTTGGATTTTTTTTGGTGGTTTGCATATTTTCATTTCATTTCTTTTGATATTGCTATGCTAAAAATTAACTAAAAAAAATTACACTTTTAATAAATTACGTAATAACTTTTTTCAATTTTACTACTAATTATTTTTCTTCAAATTATTATACTTTTCCTATGAAAGTAGTGAGATGTATTTATTTCAATGTTTGTTATTAGGCTTGCATGTTTCTTGAAGTAATGATCATTGCATATATGTTAATGTTCAAAAATTGCACTAATAATCCTTAAAATAATTGTGTACCTAGAAAATTTTCCTTTAATAAGAAGACAATAAGTGATGTTGACATATCCAAGTAATAAATGTGAACACCTTTGTCATTTTTTAAATTTATTGATGAAAAAAACCCATATGTAATTTTATTGGAAAGCTTGTTTTGTATATGTGGAGTCCCAAATCACAAGCATTGTTTATATCTAAATTACATGGATTAAAAATGTGATAGTGGACACATTAATCACAAAAAAATAATTTATAATTTTTTTTCCAAAATATGTATAAATATTAATATACACTATAATTTATTTATTTTTTAAAATTTTATTTTTATTAAATTCTAAATTTATATAAATTAAACTTACTAATTTTAATAAATTTTAATTAAAATACAATTAGATAATATCATTGAAAATGGTTATATTTTAATTAGTAAAATTGATGATATGTCACATGTGTTATGATAAAGGCCAAGTTCAATACGTAACTAAATACACTTAAATCTAGTTAAAAGTACTCATCAAGGTTAATTATCAACACATCTTAAACTATTTGAATTAAATACAAATACATAATTTCTATTCTCCATTCCTCTAAACCATTTATCCATATGCAGGATTGACCCTTTCTTCACCGTCATTACTACACAAAAATTTACAAGTAAACACTCAAACCTCTTTTACATCATTATAAAACTATTTTGAATCTTATAAAATGTTTCCTTGATATTTCAGGATAGGTCCATTCTAGGAAGATAGGCCCATTATCATAGACCTATCCACTTGGAGTAGATTTTTCCACATGCCAATTAAAGGTAGTTTCCCAATTGAAATATTAATTTGGGTCTTCCCCTAGGGTTTTTAATGTCATCTAAATTAAATTTATAAATGGTTTCAGAATAAATGTAAATTAAATGTGATTAATTATTCCTAGCTTGACACTATCTATTGAACACTTAAACACTATTGTACATTGAGAAAAGTAGTCCAATTATTCCCAAATTCAATATAAATAAATAGTGACAATCACAATTCAAGTTTGAAGCATAAAAAAAAATTGAGACTTTTTAGCATCAAGTTTTAATCCAAGTTTATATTTGCATGCATATAGTCAAGAATCACAATTGTAAAATCATTCTAATTCGTGGAACTATGCATGAATTAATTCAATTCTTGGAATATCTAGATATGTAAGAAATAATCAATCATCTAGGGGGTGATTGATGTCAATTCAATACATTACACACTCCTTTATTTTTGTAAATTTTTCTCTACATAAGTACCCCTAGGATTTCCAAGATAAATCAAAGAAAAAAAATGCTATATGAATGACAAAAGAAAAATTGAAACATCTCATCATGCTCACTATATACAAGTGTATAAGGTGGAAAAATTAACCTTTTTTTTTCAAAATCAACATGGATAAGTATAAAATAAATGGATGCAAATAATATTCACTACTATCAAGGGAATAAGGATGTATCCAAACACATTTAGACCCTGCCTATGATCCTAAGTTTTTAGAGTCATATCTTACCCTATTTTAAACTACTAGATATCAATTATTGTCAAATAAAAACTAGAAAAACAAAGTGTTTTATATTTGGTTGCACTTAATATTTTTGGCACATGCCACTTGTCATTATTTATTTAAATCAATTCTAATTTACATTTAGATTTATGATTAAATTTCATATATTACAATATGAATAGATCTATCAAGTTTGATACTTATTAACCAATATTGAGTTGTTAGATCAAAATTAGTATAAAACATATTGGTGAACAAATACATTTTTTGGGCATTTATTTTTCATTTTTTGTTCTATGGTTTTAGTTGAATTAACGACTCTCATACACTAATAATAAATTTGATTGTCCTTTACTAAGTTTGATTGAGTGCCTCTCTAGGATTTCACCTTGAGTTAGGGCTTTCAAATTAATTTCTTGATTTCCATGTACAATAATATCTTCTTATGTTACCTCTCACTTTATTTTTCTTACTTCTGATAACTATGTTTCGATAGTTATAAAACTCATATGAGATATCATTATGGATAAAGTGATCTTAATTTTTATTAAGTCATGACATGAGGGGTACTACTCTATTAATTAAGCCATTAGACATTACTATATATATATTTTAATTTCCAAATACCTCATGGTATATCTTAGGTGCCCACAATTTTTATTTTTTTAATCCATATGAGTCCTTTCAATTGTTTATTTTTTTATTGCACTAGTAATAAATTATCCACATGAATTACTCTCAATGTACTTTATATAAGGGATATTGTGGTAATGGCATGGTTTAATCCTCTATATTTAGTTCCCCTTTTGGACTTTTTAACTATTTATGACTAGGATTAATATATTTGAAAGATTAAAAAGTAAACATAACTTATCTAGTTACACCAAGGTAAATTTTAAGAGCCCATATCCCAAACCTCCTTAGAATCTTTTAGGTGAATTGACTTCATAGCCTTCGTGAATTAGTAGGTCCAAAATTTCCTCAAATTTACCCAAACGTATTTTTATGTTAATAGGTTCAATCTAGGAGGTAATTTTTTTTAGGTTTATTTTTATGTAATGGTCTTATTAATCCATTTCACCACATAGTAGGCTCTGATCAAAGAGTGTAAATTTTAGTTCAGCTCTAGGGGTGGCCAAGCCATTCAAATTTTCCATCTACATATGATCAAGCCATTGGGATTTACCTAAGGTTGAGCCATTCAAATCTACCTATGACTGGGCCATTTGGCTCTGCCCATGGATGAGATGTTCAATTCCACCCATGGCTGAGTCGCTGAGTTATATCAATGTCAGAACTGCTTGGTTCTACTGATGGTATAATCATTAGGATTTATTGAATGACCCAATCAAATGGTTGTACCATCATAAATATTGGATTATTTTTATAGGCACCTATGTCTAGACCAAATGGGTTACAAGTGCATTTGTTCTACTACTAGGTTACCTGGTCACTTCTAGGTGGTCTTACAAATTATGCCCTCAGTGCTCTGGATTCCATCTATAATATATGGGCTCACAAAAAATTATTCAAATTATTTTTAGTTGAACAATGATCAGTCAATAAAAAATATAAAACCCTTGCTGACATAAAGATTGAACTATTGTATAGAATTTAGGATTAGACTGATCCTAATCTTAAATTACATGCAATAGTTCAATCTTTATGTCACCAAGGGTGTCATATTTTTTATTTTGGACCATTTTTTGGCTAGGTCATATGATTTTATATGTATTTTAAATATATCCAATGGATCCATGACATGGTTTCAAGAGACAACTTTACCAGTTCTTGATTTAAAAGTGCAAATGCTAGGTTTTATTTATACATTCCATTGAAAGTCACTTTGGTATCCTTCAAAAAATGAGGTACATTTAATGGTTGTATTTTAATGTTTCAAATTTTAGTTTCCTTATTGTTTTCCACTGGTCTTGGTAGGACTTGGGAATACAATCCTTGATTCTTTTATTTTCCATGCCCTTAAGCTTTAACCCTTGTGAAGATTTTTTATAGTCCATTTAGCACTGACACCAGTCTATTATTTGACACTATCATTTGGTATCATCATTCATCACTATTATTTGACATTATCATTTGAGGTTGTCATTTAGTAGTGTTATTTGAAACTATCATTTAGCTAATCGATATTTAGAGGTGTTTTATTTTTTGATATCAAGATCAAAGGGTATATTATATATATGTGGTGAATTAAACTATTTTAAAAGATAATCCTATAAAGAGTTGGTGATTTGACCGCAAAAATAATATATATCCCTAAAATTTTAGTGATTTAGTCCCATCTAATGATCCTAAAAATCACAAAAACCAAAATCCAAAAATTTGAATATTCATAAATTAACTAATATTCACCACTAAAATTTACCTTAAGTTATGCCCATTCTATCTTTTATTTTACATATTTGCATGGTTATGTTTTATGCCTCTCAATAAGGTTAATTACCTTGTTCCTCTAAGGTATAGTGTTATATTAAGTGGAATACATATAGAGTATATTCATAATCATGCGACCTCCTCTAAAATGGATAATACAAATATTTTTACTCAATTTGATATTATGATTGTCTAGATTTATGTACAAGTTAAAATGATGATGAAAATGATAATACACATAATGAAACTAAAAATTAAGCTAATAAAAATGCATGATAATTAAGATAATCCTGAAGGCTTTGATAAAATTGACCCAAATGAGCTTAATGGAATATATTGTAAACAAGTCATATAATTTTCTAATTTACATCAAGGACTTCACCAATATCCCAACCATGTGGATAAGGTTGTAAAATATATCTTAGCATCCAAGACTACACAGAAATATAATATTACAACTTATCAATTAAAATAATAATAGGTGCCTTTCAGATTTATTCTTACATATAGAGTTTTAAGGGTTTAAATTTCTACTATTATTTATATTCATATATAAAAAATCCATTTACATATGTGATATCATCCATAGGTATGGAGGCATCACAAGGTTTACAATAGATTAATATTCTTATTTTTACATAGACATCATACACACCTCCTTTGATTACTATGCATGATCTAACACTAATCTCTCCTAATGCATATTCTCTTAAGATAACTCCAATAACATTGAAGGTCTAGAGTATTGAAATTAATTGTAGGTGTTTGTAGAGCTAGTCATTCAATGGATTTACTTACTTTGTTCCATAATACTTGGGCACCTGAGATAGAATTTTACCAATTATAAAATGTCTTTGTACCTTCTAAGATACCACTCTATATAGGTAAATATGATACTTGACAACATCTTCGATCATTCCATGAATCATGCATGGCTTATGATTACAATTAAACACTATTAACCAAGTTATTCTGAATATGCTTGAAATAATATGTTTTTTCAATTATTCTATGATCTTCCAATTCAATTAGTTGAGATATTCAAACCTTTTTAGATTAGTTTCTATCACACTTATCTAAAAACATTGGTGAAAAACTATCTTATATGTAAATTTCAAAACTCAATCAAGGGTTAAATTAGTCAATTAGTGAATATATACTTTAATATAATAATGTGGTAGATAAGATGATAAATTATATGCAAAAAAATGAGTTATGACATATCATCACACAAATTTATCTATCACCACTTTAAGAGTCTATCATGTTCTAAAAATTCAAATATTATGATGAGTTATCCATTCAATTGAAGAACAAAAAAAAAAATATCATAGATTTTAAGAAACTCAAATATGCACCAAATGCTTCTTCTAATTCAAATACGATGTTTTAAAACAAACCAAGATACAAGGTCAAATATAATTAAGGAAATATTAAAGTAGAAATAATAGTCAATTTAGTATCACAACTAACAAATGATCTTCAATTGATAGCTCCACCATAGAGGTAATTTAAATAGTTACCATCACTTCCTCATGTCTTATTATATAAACTAATTAATTTCATTCTCATATCTCTCCCTCCATAATTATAGGTTTATATGGATAAACCTCAACATATGATATTTGACAACAACACATATTATGTCTATCATAGATGTATTAGGCACTCTAAAAATGAGTGTTACAAACCAAAGAAAAAGTTTCAAGATTTTATCATTGAAAATACTATTGAGCTAAACACACCCACAAAAGAGGTTAGGCCATAGATACATGATAGAGAAAATTTGAAAATATTAATTAATCCATTTATAAATATTGGAATAGCTGAAAATATAGATAATTCATAGGTAAAACATGCATACAATGTGCATCATACTCTTACATATGGACATCCAATAGATGTAATTATTAGTAAATTTAAAATAAAACTATAACCATATCCTATGATCACATTTTATGGTAGTAATGTCATTGATAATGATTTAAATAGCTACACAATATTTATTCAAGCTTATATAAACTAAAAATCCATACATGTTATAATGAATAATGGATCAAGTGATAATGCATGTACAATGACACTCCTTTTCACTTGTTGGTACATAAATCAAGATTTAAAATCAAAACCAAAAGTAGTTAAAGCATTAAATGGACATACAAATAATACTATAGCGCATAGAGTGTTACCTCTTAATTTTGGTTCTAAAACACTATCTACTCCATTATTATTCCTACCAAGCATAGGGGTATTTGATATGTTATTAGTATATAAGCTTTATGTAGTGCCATCTATATTATATCAATATCTCAACTATATAAATTATAATCAAGTGGTCAAAGTTTCAATAATTTGATATGAGTACCCTCTATAGTCAGTGTTATCATCTTTTCCTTCCCTACCACCACTGTAATTCATTATTACACCTATTAAATAGTACATTATAGAGATAGTTGTTACACCTATTCAAGATCAAAATAAAAAGGGAATTATTATATTTATTGAAAAACATAATAAAAATACAATTATTGAACCTATTTAAGAACATAATGTAGAAACCTTTGTTGTACCTATACATTATGTTTCTATACAATTAGTTCAGAGGAAAGTAGTACACCCTCCTAGACAAAAATATATAAATCAAATAGCCATTCAAAATTCAAAGAGATCTTCATCTTCTATAGTGCATCCTATGGTATTACCTTAGATGGTTTAAGGTGTTCCATAGTTAACACAAGAATTCAAACCTTATGCTACTATATAATATAGTAGCTATCAATTCATGCACTCTCTAGAGTTCAACATCCTATAAAATTTACTATGGGAAGTGATCAATAAGTCAAACTATACCACAAAAAGCCTTTTCAATTTTTAATTCATTAACATGTATCACTTTTCATTTGCATAAAGTCACCTTCCAACTCTATGATACTTGAATGCACTATGGTCTTCTTGTTGATTCTATCATCAAACACTTCAAAAAAATAAATAAAATTAAAAGTGTCAAAAGAAATATAAAATAAGAAAAATAGATTAAATATTAAAAAAAATACAAACTATCCATAAAAAACATCAAAAACAAACAATCAATGCTTGAGAATAACATGAGTTTATAGTTAATTTTTTACATATGGTATTTATCACATATCTTTTTATATAGCATGTTATTTTCATACACAAGCATTTCATAATGTATATGAGGGTGATGCAGGACATACATATTGTTTATGGAATCTTATATGTTGGAATATATTATACCTATTGGATATGACTATGTTTTAGGCATAATAATCTACAAGTCACATTATCACATGTTATAACTATCAATGACCCTTGTAGCATGTTGGTAATGAACTTGAATACTATCAAGGCAAATAAATCTATAGGAACATTAAAAAAAAACTTATTTAATAATAATGTGTATTAATTAATATGTTGAATTAATGAAATAATTACATAAAAGTTCATGAAACAAATCTCAACTCAGAATTAGAGTAGACATGCAAAATTTGAAAATCTAAAAATAAAAAACCTAACCTCTTAATTTTAGCAACTGTTATTTTTAATAAGTTTTGCATGTAAGATCATGCACCTCTAAAAATCTCCACATATCTCCTAAACACTAAAATTAACATAATTTATGAATTTTAACTTAAGTTCATGTCTTGTTACAAAAATATGCTATTTTTTAAAAATAGACAAAAAAAAATATATATTTTCTTTTTTGAACTCTTATATGGTCACATATGGCCTTAAAAAATATTTGAAGCCATACCTAAGTCGATATGTCAACTTTATATTAATAAAAATAAAATTAGATGGTTGTTTTGACATAAAAGAGAGCTCAAATAGAGCTATGGATCAAAATTTATGGCCTCCATAAGTTTAGGATGCACATCATTCTCATCTAGTTGAAAACAATCAACGCCTGTAAGTTACTATGATTATTCTCCTACCAATTTTTTATCAATATTATTTATATCCCATTCTAAAAACAAAATATTATCTAACTCTTATAATCCTTCCCATTGTACCAAATACTTATTATAAATTCTATTCCTTATGTTTATCGTCTTCTTATCTATAACTCGCACTATATTTTATTTCTCCTTCTTTGGTACATGTTGTTGCTAATATACTTATTAATTTTATTTACATTAACTGTATTATCCATGGAAATAATATAAATATGAAACATAAAATAATGGATATATATTAAAACTATGTGGTAAACTCACCACATAAGCATTGTCATTAATTTTTTTTCATAATTTTACATGGACCAATCTTCTTGTACATCAACTTGTTGTATGTCCCGATTGGAAATATTTATTTCCTCAAGTAAACCATTACTAAATATCATTATTTAAATACTTTTGATCTTCTTATAATGTCTTTTTTTACTTTATATTTTTCTTTACTTTCTTTTTATATTCTTCCTCACTTCTACTTGCAACCTTTGTATATGCTTTGTAAAGCTTTTACATCATCACTAACTCATTCTACAATTGGTAACTATGCCAAATATAAAACACTCATAATATTTCTCCCATAAACAATATGAAATTATAATTTTATTATTAACTCATTCACTATACTATTATATGCAAACTCAGCCTATAATAAAGCCAAGTC
>JARHVA010001030.1:3405000-3520000 GCA_037957365.1 Torreya grandis
TTGTTTCCATTGATAAGATCTTATTGATTTAACAAAATTTATAATCAAGAGAGAATTTCCTTTCACAAGTAATTTCCCAAAATTATAATCAATAACGGATCTCAAACCTTTGAGAAGAGAATAAAATTTACCAATTTTTTTGAAGACCATGGAATGTTGAATACATAAAATAATATCATGTATCCCAGATTATCTTTGAAGATGGCCCCACCTATAAAATACCTAGGTTACATTTGGATGCCTCATCAATGTTTATCTTTAAATAATTATCACTCAGGGGATTCCAAGAGTCCATTAACCTTTTTTTAATTTTTAGGAAGGAGTTTGATTTTTTTTAAATACATTTTATTTTAATATAATATGATTATCCTCTCATTTGATTTTATCTTTTTAAGGCATAACTTTAGCATTAAAAATAAATTGGAGTGCATTGATTTTAATAGTAAGGATCTATTCATAGAAGGATAGGTTATTGAATACTCTATTATTTCTTTATTTTTGTAAATTCCATAGTATCATAGATGGGCCCATGATCCAAATACTTTTAACTTGGTCCCCACCCTCTTCTATCTGTTTAATCAAAAATTATTGAATAGAACTTGTTACGATGCAAGGATTGTTCATTTTCTTAAAATAACCAATGAAAAATTCTCAAGGAAAAATTATAATTAATGAGGACATGGTTTAAGGTTTTAGAATTATTCTTATAAAATATGATCAAAGAGTGACCTTGAATATACATCATTTGAATTATGTCCAAGAAAAGAGATTTATTATTCATGATAAACCATAAATTTACATTAGCTTTAGGAAGTCCCCAGGGGATCCATAATTTTTATGCAAGACATAATGGAATAATTCAATATGAGATATTAACTTATTTTATCCTTGATTCACCAAAAATAAAATAAAATAAATTGATCTCCATTATGATATAAGGAATTAATCCCTTCTAAGCCACTAATATTATGAGAGTTCAGTAATCAGTTGAAAGAAATAAGAATATTTGAGGAATGGTTGGATACAAAAAGACTTGGGTTTTTCCATACTATTTAAGGGCCCAATAAATTTTATGTTTCAACCTAGTAATTATTGAATATGGATACTAATAGGTTTGAAAATTAATCTTCCAAAATACTGAAGAAAGGATGATTGTAGAGAGGGCTCGAACAATACCAAGCATCCTTATAGAAGTTAACAGTTATACCATTTTTAATATAAAATAAAGTGAGTTAGAGATGATATATCTACATTTACCAAGTAAATTATAGATATTATACCCATAAATCCAAATCTCAATATTAAAAAAAAGATCATGATCATCAATAGTATCAAGGTAATTTCTTTGGAGCAAGATGCTCCAAGCATTATCTTTATCCTGATAGATTCTCCATTAATTCATCTTGAATATATTTTTGATTCTATACTCACATTTTTATTTTGGAAAGTATGTCTTTTCTCATTTCATTAGGCTAATTTTATTAGACTCGAAAGGATGATTCTGTAAAAATAATTTCATAATTTATTTAATCTATATTTAACACTATTAGGAGCTTCTGAGACTGACATCATGAGATCTATATTTCTTGAAGAATAGTTTGAATTAATTGAATTTTTTAAACTAAAGAAATTCATTTACCTTTCCAATAATATTTTTTATTATGAAAGGTTTTGGTCATATTTTCTAAAAGTTATTTTATAGAGTGACAATAAAAGAAGTGGATCCATAAGTATTTACCGAGAAGATAACCTAAACAAAAACCAAGAATATGCTTAACATTTGTTTTTATGTAGAATGAAGTGTGGAGTAAGAAAATGTTACATTTTAACAGTTCAAACTCTTGACTTGAATCACATTTATGCCAATATAGTATTTTATTTATCATTCTAACTTATTGAATAGGATATGAGTTTTACATAATTATATCTTCCATAAATTGACCATGAGAGAATTATAATTTTTATTAATGTTGAAGTTTCTGATGAGATTTAGTGGTTTCCTTTGAGAGGGGTCTACCTCAATATTTTTCTATGAGTATAATTAGGTTGGGTGATATAGGATATTTTTTAAGGAGACATCTTAATGCATTGAAAAAACCAACTAGGATATTATAAACAAGCACTAAAAACATATAATTAGAGACAAAATATTTGATATAATCACAATGAGCCTCTAATAACACACAATCATTAAGTAGTTTGAAAATAAATTTATAATTCAACCTATTGCAAGCCTTTCTAATATCAATTTTGATGATCATAATTTCTTCATGCTTCAACTGCGATGAATGAAGATGATTGTGAAAAATAATAACACCACCAAAGATTTGTCTATTTTGAACAAAACCACATTATGGTTCTAAATAATTAGAGATGATTTGGAGATTATTATCCAAGGCCTTATAAATAATATTTTAGATGGTGTTTTAAAAGGCTATACATGTGAAGATGTTTAAGGAATATGCATTAGATTTCTTGAGGATCAAAGAAAAAAATTAGAATTAAAATCATTCAAAAAAATTCTCAAGGATATTGATTCATTGGCATCTTTGATAATATCCATTTTTAAAATTTCCAAAATGTGTTTGAAATACTCGGATGGAACCCACCAAGGCTAAGGGATTTATCATTTTCTATGATCCAAAGCATTGTTTGGATTTATTCCTCTATGAAAGGCCTTAATAAAGAAACATTATATTTATCATTGATAATTATATAAATAATATTAAAAAATATTTATTAATTCAGCTGAAAGTTATGTGAGGAATACTTAAATTTTTTTTCAAATAAATGGACTACCTTATTTTAACAATATAAGGTCTATTGATACTTTTGAGTTTTAAAATTCTATTATAATTATGAGTAGCTAGGGTAGATTGATTAAATGAATTTTTGTTATGGTAACCTTCATTAAGCCAAAATTCCTTATAATTTGGTTTCAAAAATAACTCCTCTTTAACCAAAACTAATTTTTGTTTTGCCCTAAGACACAGATCCTATTTTAAAAATTCAATCATGGACCCATTATTATTGACAATGTTTATTTGAGATCCTATAAATCTTAGAAATTCATGATGTGGAATTATTCATGAAAGTCCAAGGCTATCTTCATAAGTCTAAACTTACGAAAAATCAAACTATGAAAATCAAATCTTGATCAAATATTTTAAGTTATTTTAAACTTTAGGTTTTCATATTTCCATTTTAAAAGTAGGTGAACTAATTTATGTATTAATAGGACTAATGTTCTTTTCCTAATGTTTCATATGTTTTATATCTCTATAAGACTATTGGCAGATACTTGTTAATCATTCATTGTCAGATCCTTCTTTATTATGATAGAATTTGGGACAGTTTTGTCACCACATTATTTGGATCCTTAATTTTTTTTGAAAAGTTTCTAAGTCTATGAGATCTTTGATCTCTAATAGTTTGATAGGTATAATTCATATGTTACATGAAGCCTATAGTCCTTTTCAAAATTTTCTATGTATTCAAAGTATTTTAGCTCTAAGAGGAGGCCATGTAGGACATTTGTATTTATCAGGAATGACAAAAGCTATATAAAACCAAAGATAATTATTTAATGGTCTCAATATTTTTAATTATGATTAGGTAATAAGTGGGAAAATTCTATTGGTCTATAATTTGAAGGGAAAAAATTTCAATCAATGAGTTAATGTCACATGGCTCTAAGTCTCCATGTCTATGAGGGCCCAAGATCATGCCACATGTCAATGTTTCGTTACATAAAATGTTTACATAAATGAATATAGATATTGAGTCTTGAGTGAATGATGATTAGAAAAGTGCCATAATATGTAATATTTATGCTCAAAGTATACATAAATGATTACGATAACAAGTAATGTATTAGACAAGTGAGAATCTAATAACTATAGAAAAGGTGAATACTGGATAGGTAAAATTAACAAATAATTAACATTTTGAAAATAAGTAAACCTATTAAAGCTAAGTAACACATTCAAATTGAAATGGAAATGACATAAAAATCTATTATCCAACTTGAAGTCACATGAATTAGGCATTCATGTTATAGGATTTAGATGATATACATAAAATATAAGTGAATGTCAAGTCACTTCACCATCAGTCTTCGAACAAAATGTTGTGATTTAAATCTCTCCTATAACCATAAGCCCTAATATTATAATGAACTTGTAGATAATTTTCATATAGGTAGTAAGGAGACTATATATATTAGAATTATTAAAATAACTTCTTTTTTAAAACTAATACGTGTTCATGACCCCTCTACATATTCTTATATGGGACATATAGAATATATGGATGTAGTATTCAGTAAGAGTGCACTCAAATTTAATTTTCCATTCTAATCATTATTTTAGAATGAAATGGAATTGATGGTTCCTTAATTTACATAAAAATAATTATCTAATGATGGAAATTAATATATTGATGACCTACTACCATTAAAACTATAGGACTTCATCAAGTAGAAACAAAACCTAAGGTAATACCCTGTATTGGTATGCTTAGAGAATATTTTTTAATAAAAATTATGGTGGAGACTTCACACACATTAGAAAATAAAAGAGTTTAATTACTTACATCTCTCAAATGGAATTAAAAATATATCTTAGGCTACCCTTGCCTGGGATATTCTATAATAAAATCTTAGATAGCTTGAGCACAACATAGTAGATGGAAATCTTAAACAATGGATGCTAAAATTTAAAATATTAAATCCCAATGTATACCTCTCATCCAAAGGTATTATAAAATATAGACCAAGGATTAAGATAGACATGGCCCTCCTATATAGACTTTTTGGTTTCCCTAGCATCACCTATGTGCAAGTATAATGAGTCCTTTTACTGGATATTTTTGTCAACATTAGACAAGACTATTGCCTTAGGGTAAGTTATATGTACTAGGATGAAAACCCAGATGTATCACCTAGATACAGTCCTCAACACAATACATAGGGTAATGGAGATTTATGGTAATCACAAACTAAATATATTGGGAACATAATCTATGAAAACTATTCATTCATGTTAATTTATAGGTTCAAGAGTAAAATTAAGAGGATTTAAGTAAAGGTTTACCCTTAGGTGTATCAATAAATTTGTGGCACCCAGATGCCTAGGCTATCAAAAAATTTGAGGAAAACCATTGGTAAAAGGGGAGACTATTAGTACTACCTAGATGTTATAGTTATTATAATTTTAGGAACAAAGGAAACTCCTTTGTTTCTCCAATGCCAAGTTCCTGATAACATTATAGAATAGGAAATTTCTTACCAAATATACAATAGCATTGATGAGGATCTAGGTCAAAAGCATTTGGTCCATTAATTTATAACTCCTATCAGTATTGGAAAAATCCATTTTTTAGTGAGATCCCACTTTAATAAGTGGGGAGGATTAGGACCCACCACAATCCTGACAAGCCCCAGTTAGAGAATGGGACCTTAAGAAGAAAGTTAGGAATTATCTTTAACTCTTGAAAGAGAATAAGAAAGTGAATGTCATCTATGGTCATAAATAATATGAGCATGATGTAGTTTTTATAAATGTATCAAATGAATCTAAAGCATGGATAAGAATGAAGGACACACAAATTTATGCAATGATATCTCAAGCTATCTAATACAATCTAGAAATTACTAAAGAGCAGGTAAATGAAATGGTAGCACATGCATAAAAGGGATGGATCCATCAGTGTCCTCAACCCAACCACGGGATTCAAGAGTCCTTATCCAGCTCCCCTCTCTCACAATCTAAGAGTTAAATCCATAAGAGGAGGGGTCAAGCAACCAAATAGAGGAGAATTACTAGTTAAGAAAAGAAATTATCAATAATATTTCTAGTCCTAGGCCAATTCCTACTCATTCAACCTTCACTCTCGTATGTATGGGCACATCCACTAAAATGGAGATAGTTCTACCTCCATAAGATAGGGAATAGAGTAAATTTACTATGAGACCTCTACCACCTCTTACAACTTATACATAGGTTATTATTCAGAAAAATTTGTAGCCTTCATTCTAATCTATTACATCCCTCTCTATTTCCTCAACTAGTACCAAGTCCTTCTAAAATAATCCTAATTTTTTTTAATAATCTATCAAAGTACACTTTGGATACATTTTATAACCACTTTCCAATGTAATGAAACATTTAACAGATTGTAAAATAACTTGACTGGAACCAAACGAGGGGAAGCTGAGGTAATTCACTAGAGGTATGTACACAAAAAAGGATGTATGGGGAAGCTGGTTATTTTTAGAGGGATTATGAGATTCAAGGTGTATCAATATATACATACACTGATATGTCTTTAATACCATAATTGGTACTCACTACAAGCTCATAGAACCATTTCTAGGTCTTTAACCCTAGGTAAATGCCTCATTCTCCTCAGTGGGTTTCAATCTCGCATGAGGATGACTAAGTTAAGGAAAGGGATTAACCAAGTATATTAGAATTTAAGGTTATTATGTTAACATTTAGGCCACCAAAATAATCAAATCAAGATACAAGCCATATGATACATAAGCATTCAAAAATAAAAAAATAGAATTAATTCCATACTTGCATTTTTTAAACCTTTCATTCAATAATTATAATGCATAAGAGCAGACAAATTTAATACATCATTTATGAGTGATACCATCTGGGTTACAACACCTTACAACCTTTAAGGTCACTGCACTTATATTTTCAACATTCATATCAAACATGGATGCTTATCAATGCCACTATATAGTCTATTCAACTATTCTTAATTGGCATAACCAATGCTATATAAAATAGTGTAATACCTTAATGTAATTAAATCAAAGTTGACTTATCATTTATTCAATCAATAATAAAATCATACATTTATTATGAAGGATTATTCCTTATTCCATATTTCATAATTGAATATCAAGATGTTAATAATTCATTTCATTAGATAAAAAATAACAAGCAAAATTTAATAATTAAAACAATGGAATTCATTCAAGTGTCAAGAAAAGTGGATCCCAAATAAAAGGTTCCACTCAAGGAACTCTTATAAACCTTTGGTTGGCAACCATGGCAATCTTCCAAGTAATTTCAGCTGAAGGGGAGAAATAAACATAGATATAACTTTCATGTTAATTTAACATGAAAAGATAACTAATCATTATTAAGGATTGCACTTTAGTTACACATAATGTATTTATAAGGAGAGCATTGTGCATGGCTATCACATTTCTGATTTATCCGTTCTTTTACCATTGCTATATTTTTTCACAAATTACTTTCAGCTTTCATAACTATATGAATAAATTAGATAATGATAATATACAATTGGAACATACCTTACATGCAACTAGTAGGTCTAAAGTGCATGAAAGAAGTATATATTTAATTTTTCATATAGTCCATCTTTATGTATTATTGTAAGGGTTAGATGCTTCTAATGCAACTATGTAATTACATATAAGAGTAACCATTTATCTTATAAATATTATGCCACTTTATTTATTCTAAATCTAAGTAACTATGGTAAGATTAAATGCACATGTAATTCAAGAACAATCAAAACCTTCTATTTATTCATATTCACTTTTAAGTATACAACTATAGCCAACTGTTTGTAGCCATTCATTTTTTTATAATTTCATAAAGCAATACTCAGAAATAACATTAATTATCATAATAATCTAATGTATATATATTTTTAAAATGGAATCATTTTTGAAAAATAGATCTATCATAACCTTCAAAGTGATGCTACTCAAAACCCATAAAGAACATAATTAAAGGTATTAAAAGTCAAAGTAAAACCAATTCATTTTCATACCAGATTATTATAACTATGGGAGTTAGTGTAATAATAAATAATATATCATCTAAACCAATATTTAGATCATATAATTTAGAACATAATCAAATGATACCTATACACTATAATCATAAGGGATAAGATTAAACAATGCAAATTCAAGGTACCTATATAAAGATTCAAACCTATTTAACTTACCCTTTGATAATGCATTTCTAGCTTCTATTCACAATTTATGTTAGTATATAACAACATCATTATGATAATCAATTCAACATTAATAACTTAATTTAATCAAATTATTAAACACACTTGTTACCATCTTCCATGCAATGTTATAAAAGTCAATCATGAACTATTTGATCATGATAAGCCTACCCCACCAGTCCTATGAGTCCCTCATCAGTGGCCCTTACCACCCAAATCATTAGTAGTTTGGTGGTTATGGTAATTGGGAACATGAAATATATTCTAAGCACATCAAACTCTAGACCAGGATATGACCATAAAGAACACATATGAAAATGTCTTATTCATTCCAAGGAGAGATGGTAATACTTTAACCATCAAGGTAGAGGTTAAGGATAGACCATTGAATGATATATAATAGATTAAATATTAATCTATTGTATATCTTCTAAATTCATCCCATTTAGACCTCATCCAATATATTGATTGGTCTTTAAAGATCTGAACCCTCAATGTATACCTGTAACTATTCTGATCTAGTCCAAGAATGGATTTATACATAATTCAACAAGAAATAAAAAGACATAACCAAAATTTAATTATAATAGAAAGAATAATTATCGATTTAGCTGAACTAACTTAAAAATGTCTAAGATAAGTTTTCATAATCATAATATAACATGTATAATGGTTAAGTTTGACACAGCCCTTTAATAATCATAAGGACAAAATTATGAACAAACATCAATTGAATAAAAAATACTCAAGTCAAAGACCCCGGGGCGGTGAGACCAAAAGATTAAAGTCATACCTAAATGCACAACCACAAAAATCATATCTAGATATATTTTTATATCTGTGTGTGTGTGTGTGTGTATAGACACACACACACACACATTCAAAACCTAATAGCCTATTTACCATCAATAATACCAGAATGAATCGATTGATATATATATATATATATATATATATATATATATATATATATATATATATATATATATATATATATATATATATATATATATATATATATATATAGACACACACACACACACATTCAAAACCTAATAGCCTATTTACCATCAATAATACCAGAATGAATCGATTGATCAAAACTCATAAAATAAACCAAGTCCAAATGTCACACCAATCATAGTTCAAAAAAGATTACCCAAAATTCGCAAGGGCACAATCTTTTATCATATAAAACAAATGAAACTATATATATATATATATATATATATATATATATATATATATATATATATATATATATATATATATATATATATATATATATATATAATAGAGTTTAAATTAATTGAAAATGAAAACCCATGAATAAATCTCTTTAAGATTTCCAAAATCCATATAAGGAAAAATAATGCTCAAATAACAACATCTCACAATAACTTAAAGATCAATAAGTTAAGATTAAGATTTCCTTCCACAGATTAAACTAAATACCATAGTCCTCAAAATAATAAAATATTCACCACCTAGATAAACTTGCTCAAAGAAACCCATATAACCATAAACAAATCAACACATCCAAGGTTAATAGATACAAGATGGATTATCAATGCCCGTATGGAGTAAAATAGTTATTGAAAGAATAACATAGTCAATTATAAAGGAAACAAAACCATTCAACATTGCAATCGATCCTTATTATCTTAGGTTGCATCTTATAAATAAACCCAGAAATTGATGCATAAAATACTTGAGAACCCCTAGGATTTTCTCATATAAACATAATCTTTAAAAGAGAAAATATATAGTTAGAACAATTACAAACATGATATTTGTAAATATTTACATTGCATTATGACATAATAAAACTCAGTCACTCATAAGAATCTAGACTGAAATGGTAAGGTGATGGCCAAGAGAAAGATATTAAATCTAAACATCATTCATAGACTCATCCCATATTATAATAATGATAAGAAATAGATTTCACAATATATATATATATATATATATATATATATATATATATATATATATATATATATATATACATACATATATATATATATATATATATATATATATATATATATATATATATGTATGTATGTATGTATGTATGTATGTATGTATGTATGTATGTATGTATGTATGTACATCATTCACAGACTCATCCCAGATCATAATAATGATAAGAAATAGATTTCACAATCAATATATATATATGTATGTATGTATGTATGTATGTATGTATATACAACTATTGTTTATTACAGGTTTATGTGGAATAAACATATCATTTTATTACTTTAATAGGTTTGAGCATGCACCTAAAAGTTTGAAGAATTTTGGTTGCATGTGCAGCCTTTATATTTTTATCATTATAACAACCTAGTCAAAATAAAAAGCTAGAAACATAAAATACAAAATTACTTGAAAAACCACACAAAAAAATCTAGGAGGAATAACAAGCTCAAGGATGCATCACAAAACCACTATGTTGTTTCCAACTGACCAGCCCACCATTAAAACTAGGTGAACTAGTTCACTATTTACACCAAAAAATTCCCATATTCCTAAGATTTTATTTGTCATCCACCTTACCCATACTTTACCATCTATTTCAACATATTTCATCCACTCACATTCAATTTTGCTAAGGGAGAGATAAATGTGGCATATCCCAAAGAGATACTACTAACCCTGCCATTAATGGAAAATCTCAAAGGCTCACCGAGAAAACATGATTCGACCAACAGGAGAATCAATTAGTAATAATTAATCAAGATTAACATAACCAAATTGATATCATCGTATCCATCTCCACCTTCCTTATTAAATAATCCTTAATGTATTTTCCACATAAGCCATCCACCCAAGTTGATGTGTTATCAGCATTAAGATTTTACACTATGTTCAGTTCAACCCACAACTATATAGTTGTTTAAAAAAATGCAATAATCCTTAGATAACAATGCTAGGTCAAAGGGGGGGTTAAGGTTGTAAAGGGATAATAAGGGTTAGGTCTAGGTAGATTAGATAGGTTTAGCGATTCAGTAGGGGATAATAAGAAAGATGATCTAAAAACCTTACAAAATAAAGAATGAAACTATGAGTATGGGGAAAGGAGGTGGTCAACAAAATATAACAAAAAGTAATGAACCAAAATGGTAAGTAATAACTTATAATGGAACTAGTAAGGTACAATAATCAAAACATACACAAAGACCACAATTGACAAACACATAATGAAAAATAATGACCAAATTTAATTTTCTAAAGGACAATCAAATAATAGTATACGTATTGGTCGTATAGATGTGCTTAGAAAGATTCTTCTAGGATTACAACCTCCATAAACCTACCTAGCTCATAAATAACCTATAATCACCAATATGGAAAAAATGCATTATATCAGAATCTAATAATCCATTTAGATCATAAAATCATTAACAAAAAAATTATAATAAGTCTACAACATAATTAATCATAGAGTAAGTATGTATCCAACATTGCTATAGAAAGTACCATATAATCCAACTAAATAACATCTAAACTAGTTTAGCATCAATGTAATAAATTAATAACAACAACATATATATGAAAATGTGGGATCATGACACCTTCTACTCCCCCTTCCACTATTATTGTTACACCTTTTCTTCTATCACCACCACATGTAGCATTAGTTCTTACTATTGTGGTTCCCTTAAAATTTCCATCATCCTTCTCACTTCCTAACCCTCCTATAGACACATACTGAAGGATATTCAAGGTTATTGTAACACCCTCCATAATTCAACAAGTAGAGGAGAAACCATATTCTAGTCTAACTACCATAGAATAATCCCCAGTTGAGGAAGAAAAAAATAAAAAAGAAGAATAATAGGTGATATACTTGGTAGACTATTCCTTAGATGAGGAAGATAATGCATAAGTTATGATGTAAGCATAAAAACAAGTGATTAAGCAAGAAGATCTAGCTAAAGAAGATGAGGGCCTAAATTGGAGAAGGCCAAATCTTTGAGCTTAGGAGGGTTGTAGGAAGAATAAACCCTAGTTCATGCCTCATACTAGACAATCCTCATAGTAGATAAAATATAATTATAAGTGTGGTGGTTTCTTTTTTAGTTTCTTCTTTTTCAATTGTATAACAATATCTAGTTCTTTTGTTTCATCTATTTTTTCAATATATACCAAAATGAAGACTCCCTATAAGGTAGTAAAGTTTCAACACTCAATGATTTTTTCTATTTCTAATACCAAAATGCCACAAGTCTAGGAAAACCTTTAGCTCAATTAGAAATACGTATTACACAATATTTACCCACACAATCATCTACATTATAGATTGATAAGAATCCCAACTTGACCAAATTCATAGCTAAGATAGATCCATTAAGGGAGCCTTCACCTTGGGAGAGGATTGTCTATCCACCTCTCTAGTTCTGAATACAAATAAGTACATCATTTGCATCTTCATAATTAACACCTCCTCTAATGGACCCTCCACCCTCTACCTCAAAATATCTAAGTCACTCAGAGCAATAAAGGGAACTTATTCTTCTTGAATGAGTTATAGAGATGTAGGGAAAATAAGTTGAGATGCATAATATATTTGTTATTGAATTGGCCAAAGCTTCAACTCATTACAACAAAAAAAGAGTGGAAATATCTAGTGGGTAGGGAAAAGAAAGGATTCAAATCTAGATATAAGGAAAGAACTTGAATTTGATAAAAGAAAAAATATGTTTCCCTTATCAAAGAAAGCCAAAAAGGATCGAAGGGATCCTAATGAATATAGGAAACATTTGTTTGCTTTTGTCGACCCAATTGGTGAATCTATGAAATAAATGTTTAAATGTTAATATAAAGCAAATTAGATATTTAAATAGAGACAAACTATATATGTTCATCAATAGCTAATTGATGATGTGCAAAGTGTAGCTACTAAGTTATAATTTTTTTTTTTAATCATATTTGGGTTTCTATAGTAAGAAGCCAATCAAATAAATCAAATGTGACTAAAATTTGGCATCATATGAAAGAGTTATAGAAAAATATGAATCTATTGATTCAGTGCTCTAGAATCAATGCCTTTAACCAATTAAACTTAATGTCTAGCATGGATGCATCATGGTGCCTTAACCATGTAGTTATAAAAAGATATGCTTCCCTCAATTGACAAAACCAAATGAAGACTTTATTAGAACATTTATCAAATCATGAAAGTGATCCCTTGAAAATTTTGAAGGACATGAGGGTCACTACTATGATTACTCATATAGGTGAACTAGTCAATAAGATTTTTTTTTAGAATCTCCTCCAAGCATCTACAAATAATTTCATGGAGGAAGTTGGAGGCACAATATATAGGATAAATGATGAAATTTTATAATTAGTAAGTTTTGGTATGAATAGGGTGATGAGAACTGAAGCACTGGGGGTATAATTAAAGATCTTAGAATCTAAGAAGAAAAGGTTGATGGCTGAGGCAATCTAAATCAAACCTTATTTGTTCAATTTTAGAATCATTAATAAGGAGTTCGATGAAGCACATACATTATTTGATGAACTCAAATCAAAAGGAACAACGTTATAGTGTTTTCCTAGTATCTCAAGGTTTCCAATTTTTAGGATTTACAATCGTTAAAACTCCATCAGGCCTAATTTTTATCCCACAAGGAACCATGGTTACTAATATAGTTCATCTAGCTATCACTTTACCATATTATTTGTCCAGTGATGCCACATCAACACTCATCTAGATATAACTATATATTTACATGTTTTTATTAATTCACACCTTTGGTTCAAAATAAATGTTGCATGTATATATTATATTTTTAGCTATGAAATTTTATGTTGGGTTGACTACTCTACATTCATACTTTGCATGAGATTTAGATGCAATTCTTATTTTTGTAGATGTATTTTTAAACTTATTTGGAGATATGAGGCATTTCCCATCCTAAGCATATTTATACTTATAATCTCCCATTCCCAAAGAGAGGAGAATTTTGGTTGTTAATATTAAAAGTAAAATTTAAAGCAATTTTGTAATGTTGGTCTTGATGTGTAAATCTTCATTCTTATCAAACTTGTGGATTATGTAAGAAGTTATATCATTTTAGTTTCTTATTATATCGTAGTGTATGGGTTATATATTTTATATACTTTCATTCATATTAATATATATGTTATTTGAATACCTTTTTCATATAAATCATAATCCCCCTTTTAGATGTGTTATTGAAATCTAACAAAAAATTTAAAACGTTGATTTCATATGGTTAATTATGTTGTATTTTGTTTTCAATTTACTGCTAACCATGTTTGATTGTTGGTGTTCCATAGTAGATTACATCAAACATTTGTCTCTAATCTCTTATCCAACTTCTAGTTCATTTTTTGGTCTTTAAATATTTCATTTAATGTTGTCCAAAAGCCTCATTTGTTCCCCTACCTTTCCCTCATTTTTGAACTTATTTTAAAAGTCCTACACACTTTATGTTATAACCTTTATCACTTAACCCATTTTAATTAAATTTAGATTCATCCATGTCTAATCCATAGTGGTAGATAATCTACCTCACTCACTGCTATTCCACCAATAGGTTGTTTACAAAACCTAATACCTTGCAACTCATGCCTTGGAGTGAATTATTTTGACTGATACTAAATTATTATAGGCTACCTCATAAAAGTTTCTATAGTGTTCACAAAACCCACATCAATAGAGTAAGACATACACTAGTGATATAAGGAGGGATCAACCTTCACCTCTATTTTATTTGAAAATAATCACTTGAGTTTCACTAAAATCACGCAAAATATTAACAAGGTCTACTTTAGATACTAACTTACTATTCCCACCTTTGGAAATCCATAAAAAGTTAGGTTTGATAAAAGAGTTTGGAGAGAATCTTAAGATCAATAGTTTTCTCTAGATAGAGAATCTTATATTTCATTCCTTCAGATGGTTAAATATTAACCTCCACCTCATATCCAAGTGTGAGTTAAACCTCAAAATTGGCTATCTATCTCTGCTATCAATATTGTTGGAGTTGTCCATGATGTACCTAGAAACCATGAGAAATATATAACTTCCTTATCTCCCTTAGGAAGAAGGATTATAAAATAAAATATAAATGTTTTAAAAATTACTTTAGGTATTTTGAATGCAACCCAAGAAGACATGGAATTTAGACTATTTCATTTCAAATTACAAGATGCATCCTATTATTATTTTTTGAATATCCTAGAAGGATTAATTACATCTTAGACTTATTGCCAAGACACCTTCTTGGCATAATCTGGCTAGGTCACCACTTCAAGTGTTGTTTATCAAAAAATTTCCATCATGAGGGAAGAGCCCAATAAGCCAATCTAAGATTTCAATGGTAGATTATAAAATCTATATAGTAGACTTGAGACTATATACACACCTAATGAACATTGTCCTTGGAGATGTACAAGACTACCTTAGACCCCATGAATGTTGTCTTTATACATAGAGATATTGTTATTGATACATTTTCCTTGGATTATGATGAAGCTATCAACATAGGTAAGTAATTGAATCCTCAAATAAAATGTTTACCCCCACTCACTCTTGGTCTTATTTTTATGGATTTTATTCTAATTCAAAATATAAACTAGAATGTTGTGGCACAAAATGAGAACCAGGATTATAATTAGTTGCCCTTAACATGGGATCTACCTAATCAACATATCAATTTATTGAATAATTCTATGCCCAACCAAAAAAACTTGAATCAGTCATTAGTACTAGTTAATACTGCTACAACACATAGTAGTAATTTTGATTCCATAAAAATAGAATTGGAATAAATCCAGAGGATGGTCTAGAAACTGAGTAATGAGTTTTTAAACATTCACAAATAAATTGGTAATACTAGAGGACATAATACCAATTAGAGGTTTGGATTCTAGAGATACAACAAGACTTTTAATAGGTCTAGAAATAATCAATAACAATAAGTCCCATCCAATAGGATACAAAAAATCAACATCATGGAAGCATCCACTCCTAATTTATGTATGGTTTATAACACTTCATAACATGGTGAGTTTTAATGCATCAATTTCTACATAGACTTAAATATCTTTCAGAAGGAGATGGATAGGAAACAAGTCTCTGCACATCAAATGAAACCTTTATCCTCTACTAATCCTAGATAACCTAGTATAATAATGGTATTTGAGAACTATGATCTCCCATTCCCATAAGAGGATGGTAATGGACAAGAAGATAATACACATGATATTCATGCATTTAAGTAGTTCTATAGGAAAATTTACAATATATGAAGTAAGAAATCGATTACTACTTCAACACCTTCGAATAATAAAGCTACTACTCCACCAGATTATTAGGCCAACAACAATATACCTCCCCTAGTATAGATGAAAAATTGTAGAATATAGAACCAAAAAGATGGGTTTGGTATAGGACATAAAGAATATCAAAGCCAACATCACCTTGCATGAACTGGCCCAAATCATTGAATGAAAAGATTTTTTTTCAAATCCCTAATTAGGAGATCTTCTACTTCATAAAAATACAAATCTATGCATGCCAATGTGTAAGTATTTAAAAATAAACTTAAAGAATCATCATTTTTTTGTAAATATCTAAATGTTTAGGAAAAATATTCACAAATACTTGGTTGACTCAGGTTTCATGGCCAATGTGATATTAATAGCTATGTGCCAGAATTTAGGCTTAACTCTTGATAAATAAAAGAGAGTATTATTATAATTAAACAAGTCTTTGGTCACATATGTTGGATAATTAAAAAATATATGCAACTAGTTAGAATCTAATCCACATTTAAAGTAGACCATATATATGTTAGTTATTGATGTTCCATAAGCCTATAATATTTTGTTGAGATGTGATTGGTTTAACACACTGAATGTGTACATGGACATTGACTTATTACACATGTGGTTTCCTTGGAAGGTGATAGACAATGAGATCTGAGTGGACCATGAACCCAATATAAAACAAATGATTTATGTGTACAATACTAATAATGATGAATTGGACTTATTATCTTCACACATAGGCATATACATGTTTACCACTAGATAAGAACATGAATTGTATGAATAAGAATTTGAATATCTTTACTCGTTGTGAACACTTCAGTTTGACAGAGCCAAGTCAGAATAAGGTTATGGTGTTGGTATAAATCTTATTAAATTAGATGAAAATAGGTACCTCATTACTTATAGGTTATAATTTCCCTACATAAGAAATAGAGTGGATTATGAAGCTTTGATCCTTGGCTTGTAGTTTCAAATCAAGTACAATGTTAAACAACTATAGATTTTAGTGATTTTAAATTGGTGGTCAACTAGATTAGGAATAAATATTAGTGTAAGGTCATCTATTTCAATAAATATAAGCATAAAGCATGGGACTTGATTGATTACTTTGAGGGATTTAATATTAAGGCCATCTCCAGAGAGCATAACTAGATATCTGAATCACTAGAAACTTTAGTTACTAACCTAACACTACTTCAAGAGTCAAATAAAAAAAAATTATATGTGGAATTGGTCCCTTATTCCTCATTCCTAGAAAATGTGGACCACTTAAAATTATTTCAATATGATTAATAGATTATGATATTCATGACTAGTTATGTGGCCTTTGAATCTCAACGAATAGATGATAAAGATGTTGAAATAATGTAAATTAAAGACCTCATAAAAGATGGTGTTTTATAATTGAAGAGAGCCACATCCTTATGGGCATGGTCTTTTTAGATAAAAATTTTCATCTAGACCCCCAAGCTTAGAAAAAGGAACTGCCAAGAACAACTGAATCAAACCTTGATAATGAAAATTTTGGAGTTAAACAACACCATTAGTAGGTGAATATAGGCCTAATTTTACCTCAAATTGAAAAAAAGAATTAAATATTGGTAAAATATAAATATGTGATATCTTATACACATCAGGACCCAAAATTCTTTGACCCTAGAGTCATTATTCACATTATCCCAATGAATCCAGATTAGAAGCCTTTTAGGAAAAGATAGGGGCTAGTAAACCCAATTATAGAAGTACATAATCTATTAGAGTCCAAAATTATTTTCCCAAATGGGCTCTCTACTTGGGTAGCTAATTTAGTACCAGTAAGGAAAAAGAGTAGAGAGATAAAACTCTATGTTGATTTCAAGAACCTTAATCGAGCCTAAGAAATGGATAATTACCCCTTGCCTTCACTAGATAAGGTAAATAAAATGGTATGTTGATAAAACATTATGTCTTTTTTGGATTGATTATCTAGTTACAATGAAGTAATATTAGAAATAGAGGATCAGATAAAGACTAAATTCAAAAAAAAGTGGGAAACATTTGCATATAACATGATTCTAATTGGCCTAATTAATGTAGGAGTTACTTTACAAAGAGCCATGGAAATTGATTTCTAAGGGTTAGTTTGAAAGTGCATCAACATATACATTGATGACCTCATTGAGTTATTATAAACTAGATCTGACCATGTAAACAACCTCTAAAATATATTTGATAGATTTAGGATGTATAGAGTATCACTTAATCTAGAGAAAAATATCCTTGGATTTATCGAAGGGAAGCTATTATGCCATATAATCACAAAAGATAGGATCTCCAAAGACTTGGAATTGGTGCAAGATATATCTAGGTTAACACTTCCTAGCATAAAAAACAAGTAGATGTCCTTATTTGGTAATATCAAATTTTTGAAAAAAATAATTTTTAGATTTGTAGAGATCGTCAAACCATTAAACTCTATGATAACAAAAGATGCTAATATATAATGGACTATATAATCCTAGAAATATTTCCAAGAAATCAAAACTACCATCATTCAGTTTCCAATTTTGATTAGTCTAGATCCAAGTAAGGATTTGTATCTCTATTCATTTGCTTCAAAACATATTGTGGCTATTATGCTTACATAAAAGGTAAAATATAATGAACATCCCATTGCCTTCATGAGTACCAACCTAAAGGATGTTGATTTGAATTACTCTATGATAGAAAAGTAGAGTTATGCCCTAATTAAATATATCACAGAAAAATGTTACTTACTATATGAAACAAAATATATGTCATTATTCAAGATCTTGTGATCAAGCTCATGCTTGGATAGAATGAAGCAGGAGAAAGGATAGGCAAATGGATGTCCAAACTTCAAGAGTTTGACCTTGAAATTAGGCCATTCAATATAGTATGAGGCCAAGGCATCATCTAACTAATGATAGAAACTGATCCATTCATCAATATTAAACACATTAATAAAACTTAGTTAACTAGTGATGAGTGGTACACTCAAATCATCCATTAATTATGCATAGGTATGTGTCATATTAAACTAAATAGAGAGTAAACGTGAGTATTTAGGATCAATTATTCTCACTATATGATCAAGAAAGGAGTCTTGTGTAAAAATAACTATGAGGGTATTTATCTAATATGTGTTTCAAAAGAAGAGGTTGTAGATATATTGAACAACCTGCATCAGAAGATAGGTAGTGGACATCCTTTAGGGAAGATAATAGATCATAAAATTTTGAGAATTGGATATTATTGGCCTACAATATTCAATAATTCTCATAACTATGTCATGATTTGTCATGATTTTTAGGTATTTGGGAAAAGAGAGGTAAATGTTTACATGCCTTTGCATCTAGTCATTGAAGTGTGTCCCTTTTCTTTATGGGGACACAATTTTATCAAGGTGATAAATCCAAACTCTTTTGTAGGACATAATTTTTTCCTCACATCTACTGACTACTTTACCAGGTGGATAGAAGCTAATACAAAAAATAATTCAAGAGTAATTTATGTCATCAACTTTTTGGAAGAAAATATATTGACCAAGTCTGGCCTCCCATTTCCATAGTTTGTTATAATGGTCCATTTTTTCAATCTTCCATATTTATAGAATGAGAATATGAAAATCAAATCAAAAGCAAGTTAGCTTCATACTACTTCCCAAAAATAAATGGATTAGATTCCATTAATAAGAATATGATAGATGCCATTAATAAAATGACACAACACAAACTAAGAGAATGGCATCTCTAATTTAGATATGCACTATGGATAAATAGAAATAAGCACAAAAAACCCTCAAATATTCACCTTTTCTACTTGTGTATGGAAAACAACCAGTCTTCCCCATTACTCTCAATATACTAACATACTAGTTCATGTAGGAGTACCTTAGGAGAAGTGAAAGAGTATAATGTAGACTCTTATGCATAGTCTATACGAAAGATGTAATAACCAAAGCATTACATAGCTTCAGTAAACATCATGATATTTTAAAAAGATGGTTTGAAAAAAGATACAAGATTAAATCTTTCAATATGTTAGGCATAGTGCTTATATGGGATAAAGCACATGAGAAGAAATGACAATAGAAAGACTTCCTTCTGATTGAAATATCCCCAAGTTAATGACCTCATATTTCAAGTCAATGTATAGTTTTTAAATCCCTATTTCATGGCTTCACCAACTATAAATGACCCAAGATGACTGTAAGTAAATATTGTATATGTAGTGTTAGATTATATTTATTATTGTCTAGGTTAGATTCCTTATTTTTTAGAATAAATGTATGGTTTCTAGGACTAGTCTTTCATGCTTTTTTCACTTTCTTTCAATATATTATTTTTTATGAGTTGTATATTAGTTATAAAAAATGTACAATAGACCAATATATTTACTACATGGATATTAAAAATGAAATGCCAAAAACAAATGGATGATTCATAATGATGCACCATTGGTCCTCATAAAGATTTACTTTAATAATACTAGAGCTTTTGGATTCAAGGTATGTGTTATGATTGAATTAAGTTATACTTTGATTGAATTAGTTTACTAGACCTTTGCGAATTAATTGTATTTAATAATGAAAGTTTTAGAAAGACTTCCCCTTTCCAAAGATTAAATTCACTAAAAAATGATAAAACTTGGATAAGTGATAATAAAAATATATCTAGTTATACAATGATAGGGACATATTTATCAAAATAAGTTTTCTTATACATACACCCAGCCAATAATGATTCCCAATGTGTCTTATATCTATGTTTCAAAAAAACACAATAATACAAACTGATAGAAAATGGGTGATTTAAATAGTCTCTACCAACGATATGGATGGATCACTAGTAATAGATTAATGATTTTATTAAAATTAGAGGCATCTCTATCAAGGATATGGATGCCTAGATAGGAACAGAGAAATGCCTATGCTTCCTTTATTGTCTGGTTATAAAATCTAAAGTCAGCATGAAACCTACATTATTTATCTAGGACTTTGTCAAAAATCTCATAATAAGGAAAATTAAATCCACAAAATCACATAGTCAGATCCAAGGAATGGAAAAGGATAATATGATGCATGAGGAAATAAAAGTTTGTTTCAAAATCTAGTTTGTTTGTTCATTTATTGGTAGGGATAAATTTTGATTATTATACATTTCTAATATTTTAGGTACTTAAAATACCTAGGAGTATTTACCCCTATGAGTCACCATATGTTGTTCCCTAACACACACCCCATTTTAAAAATTCAAATGGGGACCCATTTTTTTGAAAATATTTATTTGGTGTCCTACCAACCTTAGTAATTCATGATGTGGAATTATTCATGTGAAAGTCCAAGGTTGTCTTCAGAAATCCAAAATTACAGAAATTCAAACTTGAAAATCAAAGATTGAATTGATATTCTAGTTATTTTAAACCTTAAGTTTTCATATTTTTGTTTGAAAAATTAACACTTTGATTTATATACTAACGAGACAAATGTTTTCATCCTATTGTTTCTTATGTTTTATGTCTACAAGACTATTGGTGCATACTTGGTGATTTTTCATGCTTGGGCCTTACTTTATTATGTTTGAAATCAACTCACATGGCAACACCTTGTTATCTAGAGCCTTTAAATTTCACTAAAGGGTTTTAAGTCTTAGAGGTCCCCGAGCTTCAATGGTTCAACAGGTGGCATTCATACATTACACAAAGCCTATATCCCTTTGAAATTTTTTATAAGTATTCAAATTATTTGATCTATGAGAAGAGGCCACGTGATACATTTTAATTGCACTAGAACCATGAAAGCTTTAAAAAATAAAAGATAATTATTTAAAGGCTCTGAATTCATGCATTTTAATGGTCTTAAAATTTTGAGTTTTGAGAAGATGATAAGTGGTACAATTTTATTAGTCTAGACATTGAAGGAATAAAAATTTAGTTAATGAGATAATGGTCTGATGGATTTGAGTCTACATGCCTTTTATGTCCTATGATTATGCCATGTGTTGATGTTTCATTACACATAATGCTTATATAAATTTACACAAATCTAAAGGCCTAAGGGAATGATGACTAGACAAGTGTGAAAATGTGAAAGATGTAGGCTCAAAATATATGTAAATGAGTTTTATAGCAAGGAATAGAAGTGGGTATGTGATAATCTGACATCTATATAAAATTTGATGATTGGAAACATAAAACTAAAAAATAATTTTGATTTGGAAAATAAGTAATCCTACCAAAGCTGACTAGTGTATTAAAATAGAGACAAGAATGAAATCAAAATCTATTAGGTGCATTGAATTTATGTAAAATAGGCATTCACAATGTATAATTTTGATGATATAGGAAAAATCTAAGATAAGTTTAGGTTACTTCACCATTAGTCTTTGATAAAAACATTATGAGTTTGAGCTTTCCTACAACTGTAAGCCCTAATCTTCTAGCGAACTTGCAGATAATTTTCATATAGGTAGTAAAGGGACTCTAGATATTAGAATCACTAAAATGGTTTCCTCTTTGAAACCACTAAATTTCTATGCCCCATCTACATATTATTTCATGAGACATGTAGAATATATGGATACATTGTTTGATAAGAGTGCACTTGAATTTAAATTCTCATTGTACTCAGCACTATAGAATGTAGTGGAATTAGTGGTTCCCTACTCCACAAAATAAAGTTATCTAAGGAGGAAAATAAATATATTGATGGCCTTCCACCTCTCAAAACTATGGAACATCATCAAGTAGTGGTAAAACCTAAAATAATGCCCTGTATCAATATGCTTTGCAACTTTTTTTAATGAAAATTGCGTTGGAGACTGGATAAACATTAGGAATGGAAAGAATGAAATTTATTGCATATCTATAAGGCCATTTAAAATATTTCTTAGGATACCCTTTCTTGAGATAGACTATAATCAAGTCCTAGCCAATTCATGGCTCGAACACAACATAATTGATGTAAAAATTAAATAATGGCTACTGAAAGGTGAAATATTAAATCCACAAGGAGTCTTCTCATGTAATGGAATTATCAAATTTAAACCATAGATTAAGATAGACCTGACCCTATTAAATAAAACCATAGCATCACTTATGTGAAAGTATAATGGATCCATTTACTCGACATTTTGTTAACATAAAAAAAGATTAAATAAATATGTTAATAACATAATATATGAAGGATATTCATTCATGTTCACTTATAGGTTTAAAATTGAAATTAAAAGGATTTGTGTATAGGTTTACCCTTAGGTGTATCAAGTAATTCATGGTACCTAGATGCCTAGGCTATTAGAAACTTAGAGGAAAACCATTCGTAAATAGGGATACTAATGGTACTACCTTGATGTTATAGTCATCATAATTATAGGAACAAAATCACCTCTTTATTTCCTACCATGCCAAGTTCCTTATAAAATTGTATAATAATAAATTGCTTACAAAATATACAATACTATTGATGAGAAGATAGGCCAAAAACATTTGGCCCATTATTTTAAAACTCTTATGAGTATTGGAAAAACCCAAAATTTAGTGAGATCCCACCTTAATCAATTAGGGAAGATCAATTACCACTAAAATCTTGGTAAAGCCCAATTCATATAATGGGACCCTAAGAAAAAAGTCAAGAATTATCTTTAACTAATTAAAGATAATAATAAGGTGAATGTCATCTATGGTTATCAATAATATAAGCATGATGTAATTTTCCTAAATGCATCAACTGAATATAAAGTCTAGATGGTAGTTAAAGCTATCTAATACAATCTAAAAATTACTAAAGAGTGGGTAACTAAAATGATAGCAAATGAATAGAAGGCATTGAGCCATCAATATACCCCAACCCAATCAAAGGATTAAGTAGGCCCTAAATGACCCCCTCTTCTAAATAAGAAGAGAAAAATCCATAATAGGAGGGGTTAACATCAAAATGGAGGAGAACTAACAGATAAGAAAATAAATTCTCAATTATCTCCTTAGTCCTAGGACAAATCCTACAAATTCAACCTTCACTATTGAATTCATGGGCATAGCCACTAAAATGGAGATAGATCCACCTCCACAAGATAGGTGGAAGACTAATTTTTTTATGAAACCTATACCACCTCTTAAAACTCATACACATGTTAATATTGTATAATTTATAGAGTATTTATTTTCATCTATTCCATCCCCCCTCCATCTCTTTAACCAATTCTAGGTCCTTTTACTCCTTCCACTCCTATTGTTACACTTTCCATTCCATCACCACCACATGCAATAATAGTTCCTACTACTTTGGTTCCCTCAAATATTCAATCAACTTGATCACTTCTTACCCCTCCCATATCCACATACTGAAGGAGATACAAGATTCTTCCAACCCCCTCCACAATTCAACAATTAGAGGAGAGACCATATTTTGGTCTGACTACCCTAGAAGAATCCAAAACTAAGGAGGAAACAAAGGAATAATAATAATATTAGGTGATTTTCATGGTATAAAATGCCATAGATGAGGAAGATAATGCAATTTTTTTTTATGGAATAATATTAAGACATGACCAAGGAAGATGATTTAGATAAATAAGATGAATAGGGCAAGTTAGAGAAGGAAAAATATTTAACTTAGGAAGGATACATGAGAAGGAAACACTAATTAATGCCTTAGACCAAACAATCCTCAAATAAGAGCAAACTTACAAGTTAAGTGAGGTATTTTCTTCCTTAGTTTCTTTTTTTTAAATTTTAGGTACTTCAGCAGTATCTAGCTCTTTTGATTAATCCATTATTTCAGTATATATCCAAATGAGGACTCCCATGCAGGTATTCTATTTTGAAAACTTGGTGACTTTTTCTATTTTAAATGCCAAAATGCCACTAGTGCCAAGAAAACCTTACACTCAACTAGAAATGCATTTGTTATAATATTTTCTCACATAGTCAACCACATTATCAATTGGGAAGTCTCCTAGCTTGACTAAATTCATAACTAAGATAGATCCACCGAGGGATCCTTTAACTTAGAAGAGGATTGTCTATTTAAATCTCTAGCTCCAAATACAAACAAGTGCATCATAGGAAACTTCATCAATAACACCTCCTATAATGACTCTTTCACCCTCCACCTTAGAAGATCTGAGTCCCTGATATCAATAAGGGGAATTTATTATTCCCAAATGGGTTAGAGAGATGCAAATAAATAAAAAAAAGAGGTATAATTTAGTTGTTACTTAATTGACCATAGTTTCTACTCTTTTCGATAAAAGAGTTGAGCAATCCAAAGTGTGAGGAAGAGGAAGGATTTGAATTTTTTTAGAAGGGAAGAAATTGAATTTTAGTAAAGATAAAATATATTTTCAATATCAAAGAAATCCAAAAAGGATCCAAGGATCCTAAGGAATATATTAAATATTTATTTACTTTTATGAACTCAACTAGTGAAGCTATGAAAGAGATGTATAAAATCAAAGAAGAATCAAGTCAAATATTATAACAAAGGCAAACTATAAATGTTGCTTGAGAGATAATTGATGATGTGGAGAGTGCAACTAAAAATATATAAACCATTTTTTATAATATCTAGGTTTTAATAGTAGGAAACCAATCAAATAGAACAAATATGACTAAACTTTGGCATCAGATGAAAGATCTATAGAAAATTTTGAATTTATTGGTTTAGTGCTCTAAAACCAATGCCTTCAACTCGTTGAACTTGATGTATAGTATAGACACATCATGTTTCCTTAACTATGTAACTATAAAAGTATATACATCCCTCTATTAGAATAACTAGATGAAGACTCTATTCAAACATTTCAAAAATCATGAAAGTGAGGCCTTTAAAATTATGAAGGACATGATGGCCACTAATGTGTTTGCTCTTATAGGATAAATAGTCAGCATGACAGATTTTGAGAACCTCTTCCAAGTAGATACAAAAAAACTTTGAGGAGATTGAAGGCATAATATATAGGACTAATGATTAATTTTTTTGAATTGGTAAATATTTAAAAGGATATGGTGATGAGATATGAATCCCTAGGTTAAAAATTTAAGAGCCTAAAAGCTAAAAAAACAAGGTTGATGGTTGAGGCCATCACACTCTTCAAACCTTCCTCACTCAATTTTAACATCATTAATAAGGAGTTCAATGCAACACATATGTTATTTAAACAACTCAAGGAAAAATAAACAAATTTAGGACTAGTGCTAACCACAAACCGAAATGTTAGTGTTGACCCAATATCTCAAGGTTCGTAGTTCTTAGGATTTGCAGTCATACAAACTCTAGCAGGCCCAATTTTGATCCCATAAGGAACCATTATTCTGATCCCTCCACCTTTCACTTTATCATTTCCATTAGCTAGTGGTGCCACATCATTAACCTTATAAATATAAATACATAATTTCATGTTTTAGTTAAGTCAAAACTTTGGTTTGAATTATGCATTGCATGTATATATTATATTTTTAGATGTGAAATTATGTTCTGGGCTGACTATTGTACATGCATACTTTGCATCAAATTTAGATGCAAATCCTATTATTGTAAATGTATTTTTATAATTTACTTGAGATATGAGGAGATCATCATCTAAAGGCTAATTATTCTTGAAACCTCCCAGTCTAAAAGGGAGGAGAATTTTGGCTATTAATATAAATAGGAAATTATGAAGAAGTTCATCAATATTGATCTTGATGTGCTACTATTGATTCTTATCCAACTTGTAGATTCAGTAAGAAGTTATATCATTCTCATTTCTTAGTATTTGTTTATGTATGATTTATCTATTTTATAAAAATTTTCATATTAATCTATAATTTATTTAAATATTTTTTACATATAAATCATAATCCCCCTTGTAGATGTGCTACTGCAATCTAACAAATGTGATAAACTTTGATTTAATGTGTTTAAGTATGCTATATTTTATTTCCCTTTGAATCCTAGCCATGCTTTATTTTTGGTGTGATATAGTAGCTTGCATCAATAATTAGTTTGTGATATCTTGTCCGACCTCTAGTTAAAGTTCTTGTCTTGAATGATTTAATCTAGTGTGGTCCACAAGCCTCATTTCATATCCTACCTTTCCCTCCTTTTTGAGTTTATTTTGAAATTCCTACCCACCTTAGCTTAGAATCATCATCACTCCACCCATATAAAGTATAATTATATTCATCCATAGCTTACCCATCTATGGTAAACAATCTTACTCACTCACCACTATTCCATCAAAAGGTTGTTTATGAAACCCACTATCTTGAAACTAATGCCTTAGAGTGAATGTTTTCCCATAATTCTAATACATTATAGGATACCTCATAAAAATTTCTATGGTGTGAAAAAAATTGAGATCAATAATTTCATCTTTTCACCTACCAATTTCTCCATTATAAGAGAGGTTTTGTCATGACCAACCCTCTATGTTTGGTCTTGAAAGATTTGAATATCAGATTTAATGAGGGATTTTACCCTGAATATGTTACCAAATACCTCTTTGTTCCATTTTCATAGGTTTTGTTTAATTTTTTTCAGCTTATGATCTAACATAAACATTCTTATGTTACCTTTAGGGGTTGATTCCTTCCATCAATATTTCATAACGTTTATATAAATTTTTTTATTTAGCCACATAATTTCTAATATAGCTAACATGCTATTAGGATAAAAATATATTATGATAAAGAGGGAGTTATGTAAATGGTTAGACCCATAAACACTAATAATATATGAGTGAAGTATTTAATTTTTATTTACCCAATGATTAACCAAAAATCTATCAATTCATTAAATAATGATATAAAAATAGATCTTTTGTTAGTGCAAGTGAAGGAACTAAATTTAGGCTCAACATCCAAAACACTATTCTCACTTTCAAATTTGGTGAAGTGTATTGGGATTGATTATTTCTTTGAATCCCTCCTCCTTTCTCATAATTTCTTGAAATATAGTTGAAGTCACTAAAAATATTTTATCTATTCATATTTAAAATATTTCAAAACCATTGATATTTCCTTCCACATTATGTATATATAAACCATACTTGGGGAGGCATGTATATTAAATTTGAAAATATAGATATTGTCCTTGAGACCTATGTTCTTAAAATAGATCCAATGCTTGTGGGTGTTCACAATTGAGAAAGAAACTAAAGATTTATTGAAGAGATAAAAATTCCACCTAATTTACCCTTAGATCCAATTATAAAGGAAGCAAATAGTTTTAAAAAATTGGAGCATTTTTTACACGTTGATTCATAAATATTAGTTTCTTGGATAAAAACTAGATATAGGATATGGATTTGAAGTTATCTCTTGAACAACCTCTATTTGTAAGCAATCCCACCCACCTAACTTTCCTAGGGATATATATATATATATATATATATATATATATATATATATATATATATATATATATATATATATATATATATATATATATATATATATATATATATATATATATATATATATATTAGTAATGGATCTTCCTTGTTCATTTTTTTAGTGTTGTTATCTTGTATAATTATAGCTTGTAAAGAGGACCTTACAGACTTGATTTTTGACACCCTTGTGAGCTAAATTAGAACCTTTCCATTTTATTTTGCCTAGGTTAGGAGTTTTTATAGGGAGAGGAAATAATTGGATTTAATTCCCTCCAAGTATTTTATAAGGATATAAAATATATTTATTTCCTCACCTTTTAATTTCCCCCACCAAAGTATTAATAATGAAATCATACACAAAGTTCGATTTGGAAATCTTAATGGGTTTTAAAAAAACTTGGGAGGGTTAAGAAGGAGAAATAAGAGGGAGAGGGAGTGAGAGTATATTTGAACAAGGAATGAGGAATATCATCTGTAATATTAGGGTCTAAATTATCAACCTATGTTAGATCCTTAATGGGTTCATGGGGATGATACTAGAATTTACGGACCCAATCGAAAGAACAATTGTGAGGTGTTGAAAAGGGTTTGGTGTAGGAAATTAGAATTATTGTGATAATTATATAGGAGAGGTTAATTTTCCCATAAATTACACTAGGCATGGTATATATTTCACCTTAAAGGTAACTTCTTGTAATCAACTTTTTGGACCCAACCATTATCACCAAACATAATCTCAATCTCTCTAACTAGAGGATAGTTCAAGTTTATAATAACAAACAATTTAGCACAAAAAACTTTAAATGTGTTTAAAATTGTAGTATCAATGTTGAAAAGTTCCCAATTTAATATCTAATATGCTACAAGGCATATCCATTTCATTATTTTAAAGGTAGACCGATTTTTTTGATCTAGATAGGAGTGCTTTGAAGATCAAATTTACACATATTATGGCCATTTTCCAATTAAAAGGAGAAAGACTTGAATATTACAAAAAGAATGGAACTCACCAAAATATTTTTTCTATATCTTCTTTTTTAAATAACATGACAACAAACAAACCTTTTAGGAGGTAAGAGATATAAAAGGGAAGATCTAGTTTCCAAGTTTTTAAAGCCCAATTAATTAATTCCTTAGAATATAGAAAAAATAAATTTAAATTCCCAAAAAAATATCTTATTCCAAGATAACTACTTCCATATCTACTATACTTTGATCCAAGATAATGAAAGGTCTATTCAAATTAACCTTGAAACAAGAAACTACCTTTGTCTTCTCATCTAAACAATTGATCAACATATGTACTCAAATTTTATGGGGATTAAAAATATTCTATGATTATGGTTTAGAATGAGTGTAAAATATCTTTATATTCCCAAATATTCATAAACATATAATTTTTTTTGAATATGGAAATAGTTAACAGTTGTTCAAGTAAAAGAGAAACAAAAAATAGAGTAAAAAACATATTGTTCAATCTTTATTATTTTTATTATCAAGAAGAAATAGTGTTACTAGATTATTATTAAATTATGCATGTCATTAAAATCACTTATGAAAATATTAAATATAGTTTGACCAATAATTATCAATGTTCTATTTAGAAATGGACGTTATTCATTGATAGAAAATTCAAAATTGTAAATTTCTATACATTCATTAAGAATATTTTCATTTTTTTAATATTTATATACATAATTGATTAAGTATTATAAAATAATCATTGTATTTTAAGGAGATTCATTTTTTAATATGTGTTCAACACTAGATATAATATTCTACGTTTTTACATTTGGCAAAACATAGACATTTACTATTGTCAATAATTTTGCATGAACAGATACAATTTCCAAAATGACCTAAGCATTAATATTATCAAAATATATATATTTTATATATGATATATGATGTGTGATACATATCATGATCCCATGAACATGATATGCAAAAGTACATTGAAAAATCTAAATTACATTTATTACCATGGAATATAGCATATGGATTTCTTGTAAAAAAACACTAAGTCAAATTAAATTAGATCGTGATCATTCATAGTGTCCTCTATGTGTATTTTAAGTCTATGTGTATTAAGTTAGGAAATAATCATGCATGTTGATAGTTTTTTAGATGAAAATTAAGTTTATAGCTACCATTATGTTTTTTTTTCAGGATGAGACATATCATAAAAAACATTCTATTTTATTTTTAAGTTTTTAATTATTTTAGGATGTATAAAATATAATTATTATTAGTCCCAAAATGAGAATGATATATATATTCCAATCCACAAATTTTTACTCCAAAATGACTGAATTCAAATCCATCCATTGTGAGTCATTTGGTTTGATGAACTGTATGTGCATGAGTAAGTTGGTTGGGAAACTCTTTTCAAATTGTTAAATTATTTTTATATGTTTTTTTTTGCAAAGATATAGATATGAAAACAATGTGCACCTAATGTCGTTTAATTTATTTTGTTTACATAAGAGAATATTTTATATAATGATGGTGGAAAACATTTAGATAATTTAATTTCACCCACAAGACATAAGGTTTACTTATTGACATGCATGCTTTGAAAGTCCTATCAAATCCATTTTCTAGTCTATCATAGATATCATAATTTATATAAAAGATATCAAATACAAAACATATTTCATATTTTTTAAAGAATTGAAATTTTAGGTACATAGGCACTTATATCACAATATCTTATATCTTATTCATCAACTAAATTAATCAAAATCTATTCACTTTTTGAAAGTGCAAGCATTTTGGAATTATGATTCTCAACATTATTTCTTAAATTTTAAGAGAATCATTATTGATGGAGTTGTTATAGATACACACTAAATTTTCAAAGCTAAATTTGGTAGTGAACATTTTTCATTACCATCATCAATTGTCAAGAAAAGGTACAATGGATTTGAGCTATTGTTATTTAATCTAAATACAACATATTTTATGATTTATTATTATTGTTTTTTACTTTATGATTTGAATACAATATCTTACTTTATATATTATGAATGGATGTTTATCAATTTCAAAAGGCCTCATTTTGTTTGTTTATGTTTTTGATTCATGAAAAGGAAGATCACGATGTATTTAATATATTTAATTTGAATCTCCTTATCTTTTTAGAGTTTATAATTTTAAAATAGACTAGTGGATATTAGATTATATTTCATCGATATAATATTTTATGTCTCTGCACATGGATTTATGTACTTAATATATTTAAAATAAATTTTATATTATGAATTTGTAATGGAATGTATTTGATTCTTTCTATAATAAGAAACCATTATAGAGGGTTTCTTTAGTTTATTGAAATTAAATATATAGAAACATATTTTATTCACAATAATTAATATTTGTTAGTATATTTAATTACTTGTACACTTTTATATGGTTTTAATATGTACTTGTAATATTTATTTTTAATTCATGAATAGGAACTAATTGATTCATAATTATCTAGAACATATTATTAAAAAATATTATCATTTAAGTAAACACTTAGTTAGCTTCTGATAAAAATAATTTTATCTTATTCTATTTGTAACTACTCACCAAAACCCTAACCCTAACACTAACATAATTTCTTATCTATATAATAACATAGATAGGTAGTGGGTAAGGTATACTATTTATGAGAGATATTATTAACTTTGTACAATTATGTCAATGCTCTTAATCACAAGAGGTGTCTATGCTACTCGAAAGAATTTGTGTTACTTTTTCCTAATATTTCAAAGATTTATTATGTAGGTGTTATGAGTGTTTATATTATAGTATCCAACATAATTTAGGGACATATATAAATGTAAAATTATATAAAATCTATATAAATTTTACCTCATTTTAATGTAGGTTCAAAGATTGAATCTACAATTTTTCATTCCCTTTTTTTGCATCATCAAAATTCTTTTCAATTTATAGATTTATAGTTTGTTTTTAGCATTTTGAATTTTAAGACTATGTTTAGGGGATTACTACAAATAACCAATATTATACTCTTAGATTTCCATTATTGGATCTTGGTATATTAGAATTTGGTGAATGTAGTGTGATATTAAGGGCTTAAACAAATTTTATTGAATATGAATTACCTAGGTTAAAACTATGTTGTTAGAGTTGTAAAACTCATAGGAGCTATCATTATAGGAAAAGTGGTAATCAAATTTATCTAATAAATGGTGTGCGGGATAATTCCACGATACTCAAACAAGAATATAAAGTTGTTAATGGATCTTATATTACATGTGCCTCAAGATATATAGGAAGTACCTATAATTTATATTTTTTCAATAGAAAGCCTCTCAGTTTTTTTTTGGGTACATGAATAAGTGGTTAACCCTAAGAATTTATGATTTATGTAACATAGAGATACATATTATGGTTGTAGTAATGTGGAAACCAACATAGTTAGTGCTCTTTGGATCTATTAACTATTTATGACTGTGAATTCATATATCAAAGATCCAAAGATCAAATAAACCTCAACTAGTATTTCCAAAAAAATTGGTTACATTTGGTAGATTTTCAATATTGAAATATTTTTTATTCAAATTTAGTTTTATTATTACCTTTCCAAATTTAGTTTTGATATCTCTAGTTCAAGTTATGTTTCTTTCAAAAAATAATCATGAAATAGAAAAGTAGACATTTGTTTATATCAAAACTAGGTTTTTGATATTTTTATGATACATCAAGGAAGTACATAGATCAATTTTCCATGTGAATATAAATATACTTGAAATTTTCACATTGAAATGATTATTTTAATTGGTATTTTTAATAAAAAATTGTAGAGTGTTTTTCACATATGATCCCAAAATCACTTCCGAGAAAATGTTTTTTTTCCATAGGTTGAGTGGACCACTTTTATTTCCTCATTGATACAGTCATTTTAAAATGTATCATTTGAAACATTTTTTTCAAATTTTTTACAAAAAAAAATAATTTTGGGTGATTTTCACTCAAGCTTTTGTGCTATAAATTATATAGAAAAAGATAACCATCTCAATTTCATACTAGTTAAGATAAAAATGATATATTAATAGTGTTATCCTTAGTAAGGCTCTATACAAAATTATAATATATGAATAATCTACACCTTTAAATATTTTCAAATGGAAAAAATGGTAAAACCATTTTGTGAAAGGTAGAGGCATCCTTGGTTAGTAAGTATCGCCTCATTTGAAGTTTCATTTTTAGAGATTATTGAATCGTATAAATTTTGTACTAGTTTAGATGATTTTTTTGGATCAAACAATAAGATGAGTGTATGCCAAATAGAAAAAGAGATAACTAAGTTTAGTCCAAATATCTATCCCTACATTGAGTACATCATCAGTCAAGTCATGATCTTGATGCTTTTAGTCAATAAGACTAGTGAAACCAAGACTGATGAAAAAGTACTTATGATTATTTCATCTAAATTGGGTCATGCCTACTTAATTTTAGTCTAGATATCTATCCCTACATTGAGTACATCATTACTGAAGCCATGCGCTTGATGATTTTACTCAATAAGACTAGTGAAACCAAGACTGATGAAAAAAATACTTATGACTATTTTATCTAAATTGGGTCATGCCTACTTAAGTTTTGCCTAAAACTACTACATACATTAAGATTATATGAGATCTTACCATGTGGAATTTAATTTTGACAAGATATATGATCAAATTTAGGGATAATAAGAAAAAATAGTTTGATAGGGAAAACATGACTTGAAGATAATAAGAAATAAGAATTAGTCATCATTGATACTAATGCAACATAAAAATCCAATTCTAAAAAAGGTAAGGCCCTTACTAAGAAAAAAATGAAATAAAACACAAGCTTAAGGGAAATAAGTTTTCTTAGACAAATCCTTCCCAAAGTATCAAAAAATGTAAATGTAAAGTAAATTCTAATGTCAGCCAAGAATTTTATAATTGTTTTAACAAACTAAGACATGTTGAAAATCAAATATAAAATGGTATACTTAGAATCATAGTTGAAAAAAGTAGAGATTCCTCCTCCAAAGATAGGAGTTAAAATTTATACAATAATAGGATCACCTATGTATGATTGTAATATAGATTTAGGAGACTTTAACTGTATGGCACACAATGTCTCACTATTTTAAAATATTGAACATTTCCACACAACACACAACTATTTTCTTTGTGGGAAACTCTACTCCAATAGTTGTTGAGGGAAAGGGGTAGTTGAGTTGGAGATTGGTGTATTCCACAAATTTCTCTACATTCCATAATTTTCTATGAATTTCTTCTCTACATATAATATGACATAATTAGGTGAAGTAAAACCATTGAATTTACACATACCAATGTTTTGATCATAGATATCAAATACCAATCCAATATTATATCCACTATCAAGGTTTATCTCCAACAAGACTATATAAATTTGACAACTTGGTATTAATTGAACATTCACAAGTCATGATTGAACAAGATAATGACTTGAGTAAAATTTTACATGAGTCTTTTGGTCACCTCAACTATCATTCATTACAAAACCTTAGTAAGCATCATAGTTATTATATTACTACAAGTTTATTTCAAAGGTGGTGTGTGTTTAAGTTGTGCACTTAAAAAACAACATAGGGATCCATTTCCCAAAGGAAAATCTTTGAGGGAAAGTAAAATATTAAAATTTTGGTCATATTTATATATGCACTAGATACAAATGCTTATTTTTATAATCATAAATATATGCTTACATTAATTATTTATTTATCTCATAGAACTTGGGTCTACCTTCTAGGAAAAAAAAGTAAAGTCTTTGAGAATTTTTTTTCAATGGCCTTGTTGACAACATATAAGAGATAAAAAATTAACATTTTAGAGTAGACAATGGAGGGAAGTTTTTCAAAAGCCATATGATTAGCTTTTGTAAATATGCAAACATTCAATTTTAGTATATTTTACCCTACACGCTTAATCAAAATATTTTATTTGAGGTAAAAAACCACACAATAATGGAAATGGTTAATTGCATGGTATATTCCAAAGATTTGATTCATATAATTTAGTAGAGGAAATTAAATAGTCAGCTTACATCTAAAATATCACTCTTCGCTATGTAGTCCAAAATATAACTTTCAAATAAATAAGGTCTAGCGTCAAGATAAATGTCTCTAATTTATAAGTTTTTGGATGCAATGTATGGGCATAGATTTTATATGAAAAGTTAAAATTAATGAAATGGAAGGGCTGTCCTTATATATTTTTTAGTTACTATGAATATGTGAAATATTATCATCTTATTGTTCTAGGTACCATTGAAGTGATTTACTTGTAAGATGTGTTATTTGATGAAAAATCCCAATATTTCATGCCAACAAATCTTACTCCTCCTTATAATTTTACTTATACAAAGTTGGACACAAATTTTGTGGTATCCTATGAATAAAAATATTATTTAGATTATTCCCATTATAAGATTTACTATAGTTCATATGATGAGTCATACGTGGAAACCAACACCCCTAATGTTGGTGTTATAGTACATTCATAATTCACCTACAAAACCATCAAATTTTCTACCAAAATGGGTTCACATAGTTTAAAATCAGTTTAAATAATTAGAAAGGGATCCAAGATATCCAATCATGAATATATTTAAATGTTCATATGGTGTTGCACATTTATCACAGTTGGTAGTGACATAGGATCTAAAAACTTATCATAAAACATCTAAACATCCTAAATTGAAGATAACTCTTATAGAAGAACACATTTATCTAAATAAAAGAAACTTTGGAATCTATTCCGCTTTTTAAAATAAGAAAACTAAGTTCCAATTGGGTGTACTTCCCTAAGTATGCAATAGATGTGTACATTAATAGATACAAAGCACACATTATAGATTTATTTTTACAAATTGAAGTTATTGCCTACCATAAAACATTTGCTCCAATTTTCAAGATAAATTATGTAATGATAGTACTCTCTTTGGATAAATCATAGGGATATTAATCACATGAAATAAACATAAAAATTTACTTCTTGCATGGATATTTTTAGGAATAAATCTACATGTCCCGACCTCCCGTGTCCATAAGAAATAAAAACTCTTGTTTTGTGTGCATATTGAAAGATTAGTTGTATGGTTTGAAACATGCTTCATGATTTTGGTATGAAAAAAATGAAATTTTCTTCATTGACTCTAGGTTTTCGTGGAGTACCTTATACCCTATAGTATTAAAATGAAATTACATTGGAAACTCCTAGTTTTTGTCCTCTATGTGAACAAGTTAATTATCAAAGGGAGTTACACGAAGTAGACACATGATTTGAAATATCAGATAATGAATTATTTTGAGATGATTGATTTAGGATTAATGCATTTTTATTTATTGTTTAAATTTAAAAATGTGAGAAACTAATTATTGTAAATCAATTTAAGTATGATCAATACATACTCAGTCGATTCAACATGAAAGACTCCTAGTCTACACTGACTTCTTATCAATATAGAATTAAGATTTATACCAAGTGTTCTTCTACTTTAATTAATGGTACATTTTATAATAAATGTGTGGGAAGTATTTTGTACTTGACTCATACTCATCCTAATGTTTCATTTATTATGAACTTGGTATCACATTAATATCAAGACCCATACAAAATCCATTAGAAAGGTACAAAAAAACATTAATAAGTACATTTGTAATACTACTAAATATATAATTGTGTACAAGTTAGGAGTAAAATCTTAAAATTTATGGTTAGAATTTTGGTTGGAGCACAACTGTTGTCAGTGACATAGATAATAATTGGGTATGATATCCAAATGATTGCAAGTCAAGCATATGATACATATATTTTGCCAAAGTAGGCCTTATGAATTTGTATAGAAATAATCAGACTAATATTGATTTTCAAACTAAAAAAAATTAGTATAATGGATATATCATTATCATTTTTGATCCATTTTAGATTCAATATATGTTTTTCATATTTATATTTCCACATACCCAACCAACACCACTTTACTACAGTAATCATATTATTATACATTTTGATCACAACCCAGTGGAGAACTAACACATAAATCATATTGATATCTACATGCATTATATTTGTAAATTGACATAGGACAAGGTAATTGATCTTATGTCTTGTTGAATAGATGATTTGGTTGCATCCATCTTCACAAAACCTATGCTTGAGTCCTAGTTTTTTAGCTCAAGTAACTTTTGGGAGTTTATAAAGGTGTCATGGAGTGGTGGATAGTTAGTGACTCCTCCATCCTTCCATTCATCTGAGTACATATTAAGGGGATATTTTATTTTATTTAATTAATCATACATTATTGTATGGTTTCGAGATGTACTTATAGTATTTATTTGTAACTCATGGGTAGGCACTAATTGGTGCATACTTATCTAAAACATATTATTATTGAATACTATAAATTAAGTAAATACATAATTAAATATTTTTGATAATAGTTTTCTCTTATCTTATTTTTAACTACTCACCAAGACCCTAAACATAGCCTCCTCTCTTATCTATATGAGAAAATAATGCATTAGTGGGTGAGGTATATTTTGGATGAGAGGTATTGTTAATCTGATAATTTAAAATACTCTCACCAGGTCTAATTCAATAGGCCATTACCAAAATATAATTACATTTAACACACACATATACAAATATAGATAAAAGACTCCTAGAATTATATTTTGAGTGTGTTTTACCTCCTTATAAATTTGTTTCTACATGTTTACCTCACTTACGTGAGATCCATTTTTATGGGAGATAACACATTTATTTAATGTTGAGTGGCCAAAAATCCCCACTATGTAGTGTTGAGTGGCTAGTAAACCCCATTAGAAATAAAAATTCCACTAAAGTTAGTGGCACATAAAGTGTGCACACACTAACTAAATATAGGTGACACCTAAGCTACCTAATTAAGCTTAACTAAAGGTGTATAAAAATCAATTACACCTACACCCACCACCCCAAAAGGTGACTTAGGGAGTAGTGAAAAATAAAATATTATCAAACTCCTCAAAATATAGATCTTGACATATAGACCATATAGGGTACCCATGTGTAAGTCAGGATAGTGTAGTTTGAATCCAAGTGTCCCTATGAACACCAATCCATCTTATTAGAGTACATGGATGCAAGTCACTATAACCACCAATTTAAAGTGATAATTTGATTTGAATAAGATGACCACTAAAAAAAAACATTTATATCAAAAATATTAGATATAAGAAAGGAATTGAGGAAGCATTACCTAAACACCCCATTCTAAAGAGGAATTGGGAGGGGATGACAATGGATGTCTTTACTGAAGAATCTATCCAAAATGCTAACAAATGATCATAAGTAAAGTTGGGAACTCCACACTAGTGTCACTAAAATAATAATAATAAAACGTTAATACCTTGTGAGAATGTTAAATTATCTCATCAGGAACACTACAGTAGGCCATTATCACAAAAGAATTACATTGCACACACATATCCAACTACATAGAAATGACTCCCATATTGATATTCAAAGTGTGTTCTACCTTCTTAAATTTTGTATTATACATGTTTAATTCACCTAAGTGAGAGCCCTTTTATAGGGGAGATAAAACATTTATTTAATTTTGAGTGACTACCAACTCGCACTATGTAATGTTAAGTGGCCACAAACCCCAAATAGAGCTAACAAGTCCATTAAATTTGGTGGCACATAAAGTGTGATCACACTAACTAAATGTAGTGATCAACTAATATACCTGAGTAAGCTTAAGTAAAGGTGCATAACAAATAATTTCACTAATAGTTATATTAGTAGAATTAGGCTAATAATTTTAATCAAAAGAGGCATGTATGATACATGAATATATATTTGTTACTTCATTTATAATATTTAATAGATTTATTATATAGGTAATTTGGGTGTTTATTTTATGGTAGTTAACATGATTATAGACCTTATCCATAAATTTAATATCATTATCAAAATGTTTGTTTCAATATAGAAATGTATGATGCTTTGCATTGATCTTGGCCATGCACATTGTTTTATTATGTAATCTAATGTAGTCGTCTATAATAGAATGAAACATAATGTTTTTTTTAATATAAATTTTAACTTCTTTATACAACAAAACTAGAGGCATTAGAATAAATTTATTCTCCTTCAATGTAGAAGTGTTTATGAATATACATTTTCCATAACTATTTTTTGATGGAATATGAAAATCAATATGTAAAGCTTATTGTGCAGACATTTGTTGAGAATTCAACATCTCATTGTCTACTTTTCATATCATTTGAATTATATATATATATATATATATATATATATATATATATATATATATATATATATATATATACATATATACACACGTGTAATGCCTAATTTTTTGCTCATGTTTTTTAAATGATTGATTACATTGACCTGTAACTTTTTTTCATACACGAGTTAAAATATTTTATACCTACATATGTATTAAAAAAATGTTGTCCATCTCTATTTTCTTCCCATATGGGTGGAATTCCTATTGTAAAACTATTCTTCAATGCTTGTTATGGTTTCCTTGCCAAAAATAATTGTTTCCTTCCTCAGCATCACTTTTATTACATGTATGTTTTTGGTTTCATCAATGATTAGTTCATAGAGTAATATGTCAAAGGAAATAGAAATTTCATATATATTTTTTTCAAGTGTCAATAATATGCGCTTTGAATTTGTAATATAAGTGCATATTTACATTTTTTGGATTGATTATTTTTGTAAGTTTTATTGGTGGAAGAGAAAGACTATATCTGCATTTTCTAGATTTGGCATTATACCATATTTTTGTGATAATAATCATGAAACTTGGAAATGATCAAATAAAATGCATTAGTATCACAAGTTATGTATTTGTCAACCAGTGATTCAATGTTTGAATTATTAGGAGATCCATAGACAGTTACATTGTTTTTACATATCAACCTATGACAATGGGAATTACTTCTGTATTAAAACTTAGTAACTATAAAATATCAAAAATATATCCAAAGATAGATATATCTTCATAAATAAGTTTTGTTAACATATTCAATCTATGTTAAAATTGATGAGTTCAAGTGGTTAGAGCTTTTTCTAAAAGCAAATTTTCATATTTGATATCATTTGGATCTAGATTTCCCATAATTAAATAGTATTGATGATATTTTTATATATGTGTCAAGGTAGCCACAAGACACTTTGAAAAATTCTCTACACTTGAAAGGTCATAAAATAATGTTAAAGGATGATGTTGGTTTATCATGTAAAATGTACTTTTCTTAATTTTTACCAAGTAGTTAGGTGAGATGTAATTATTTTATAAAAACATATATATCCATCATCAAATATTAATAGATGTTATAAATTAGTTTATATTTCACATATTTTTTTAGTAATTTATTGCTTCTTAATTGTTCTTTCTTGATTCTAACTGACATGCACCTACCGACCTACTCAATAACATTCTTAATTGATTTAAATAAAATTTAGGCAATGCAATAAGATAACCTATGATCATAATTATATAACTCATATTTTTAATTTTTATATACAAAATTATTTTCATAGCTTTTCCATTTTAGGGTTAAAAAAACATGGGTAATTTTATTTCCTCTTAATATATATTTTGGAAAATATAAACAATCTATTTCCCTTTAGTTGGAGAATTTTTTAATAAGGGTAAAGGTTGGATTTTTGGAAGGGGTCTATACCCTATTAGAAGATGGTCAAAAACCAATATAAGCATAGAAAACTAGTCTAAGACAGCTTAAACAATAAAACCAATACAAAGAAGCCACAAAGTAGCAAAAAAGTAATGAAAGTAGCTCAAAAAACATAACACCTTAGTAGTTGTGAAGATTTTTGAGGGTGTCCTTTATCTCTTTAATGTTTTTATGCATGTTTTGGAGCCTTCTAGTCATGGTATTATTAGTGACCTTCCCATTATGTTTCTAAATGCTACCTCTACCTCCCTTATTTAAAATAGTAGCAATATAAATAATAATAGTATCCTAGGTACCAATGATCTAAAAAATACCATTAGTGATATTATCCAAATAAATGAACTTACTATAAAGGATATTAACTTTCTCACTCAAATTGTAAATCTAGATCTAAGAAGTTTTAATATTATCCTCATTGTAATCCATCTGCTTCATATCATTTTTATAATTATGATTGAGAATATTCATCTCCTTCCTCATATCATTGACCAAGATATTGAGATTGTCGAGCTCCTTATGGAAAAAATTATGGTTGGCTTTGTTGTCCCCCAAAAATATCACTCATTTTTGGGACAACATATGAACTATTTTGGTTCAACAGACCAAAATCCTCTCTCCTCTTTTCAAGAATTTTTCTGAGCATTCAAGTTATTCATTTTTCAAAGCTTTTACAAAAATCTATGGACTTTGCAAGCTTGAATCTATGGACTCTGGAGGCTTGAATCTATGAACTCTGTAGGAAGAAAATCTACGGGCTTCATAGGTTGATTTCTATGGAATCTATAGGAAAGAAGCAAGCTCTCAACACTTAGGCAATTTCAAAGTTGGTTCAACCAAAAAATGTCCATTGGCAAGCTTCTAAGCAAAGATTGAACCATTGAACCGTTGAACCTTGAACCTTTTGGTTTAAGAGTTCAATGGGTTCAAGGTTCAACACCATCAGCAAGAGTTAAGTGCATTTTTCAAGGTTCAAAGTTCAACCGCTTCAAGGTTCAATGGCTTCAAAACACTTATCAAAGAGAAGAAGGCTTGAACCATTGAATCGTTGAACCATTGAACCACTTTGGTTCAAAGGCTCAACAGGTGCAATGGTTCAACAGGTTCAACGGCCATATGGTTCAATGCGTTTTGTTTGATCGATCAAAATACTAGCCAAATAAAGAGAATGAACCGATTGAACCATTGAACCTTGAACCAAAAGGTTCAATGAGTTCACAGGTTCAAAGGTTGAACTAGTGTGATGAAGATCAAAGAGCTTAGAAAGAACAAGTGATGGGCAGAGGAAGAACCAATGAATCGATTGAACCTTGAACTGAAAGAGTTCAAAGTTTAATGGTTCACAGGTTCAAACAGTTCAAAGGTAGCCTCAAGCAAAGAGAGAAGCAACATGGATGATTCCAAAGGCAAGTTCAAATGAAAGTGATTGAACCAATAAAATGATTAAAGCAAGAAAGCAATTGAACCAAGGAGCCGAGAAGGCTGCCCAAACCATTGAAATAGTCAACCAATGACGTCCCCATGGACGTCAAATTTAAGGTAATGAAATATCTACTAAGTTTCAAATGTGGTGTGGAACTTAAAAACAAACTCAGTGACTAGTTGAAGAAGGAGCCGAAAGAGCTGGCAAAGCTAAGAATATAGCCCCGAGGGCTCAAATTCTAGGAAAAGACAAAATTGGAAAGGGGAAAAGATAACTTGGGAGCTTAAATTCTAAGAAGAGATAAAGCTAGAAAATACAAAAGTAGAAAGAGGAAAAAAAGGAAAATATCTATGCAGTAGTTATTCTGGTAGCTGGAATAGTCTGTGAAGTAGATTTTCTAGCTTGCAAACATTGAGGACGCGGCCTGTTTTTCTTCCATGAAGTAAAGGCAAAATGGATAGCTATGCAGATGTTATAAGGGATAGGCCAAATGATCCAGACTCAGGAGAAGACATATGGGATGAAATGACATGCCATAGTTAAGATAGCCACCCTATTTTCAATGCAGTCCTTTGACAAACTTGGAAATGCATTCAAGGCATTAAATGCACAGCATGGGCTGTTCTATGGAACAAAGTGCCAAGTCTTTCTTGGCTGCTATATATTGTAATATATTTTATTGTTTTAGAGAGATCTTCCCCTTACCAGAAGTGAAACTCTGCCCAAATTGAAAGGCATTACTAAGACTTTGAGCTCAGATTGTAGTTCATATTTCTTTGATTGAATGAGAAAGCAAGTTACTTGCAGACTTTGTGCTATTATAGCTTGTGCTACATTAGGAGATTATTCTTATGTCTATCTTTTGAAATCATTCTTATTTATTTGATTTAACAAACAAAACTAGTGGAGGTGATAAGGAAGGTGTCCTTAAACCAGTTACTTTCAGACTTTGTGCTGACATAATTGTTTTCAATTTGTGTTTTTCTTTTTTGTTTTTGTGTAAAGGACCTTGGGATGACTTTATGCCCCCATTATTCTTTGTACCTCACTCTAGGGAAGTCAATGTGGATTATTTGAGATACATCTTATATTATTGGTTACTTTGGACCCGATTACCAGTCACTTGTTACCAGAAAGAGTCCTGCTGTTTGTAAGAACAAGCACTTCTGAAAAAAGAGAAGTGCCTTTTGTTGCTTCACTAGGATTTCTACTATCCAGGAAGGGATCTGGCTCTTGGTTGAATGTTACTTCTAAAAGAATAGAAGTGCCTTCACCAATCACCTAGGATTTCTCCTCTATTTGTTAGCATCATCTCTGAAAAAAGAGAGATGGATGGTTCATTCCACCCCTATGTCTTACTTTCTGCTTACACACACACACACACACACACACACACACACACACACACACACACACAAATAATATATAGCCTCCACATATTTAATAGGGAACCTCCCCTTTATGAGAGGAGAGATTTGTCCCCTTTGGATGTGGTAAACCTGTAACATTGGATGACCAATCTCCTTATGTTGTGGTGATAGGAACTATTTTGGTCACCAGTTAGCTGGCTAACAAAATATTCACCCAACAATTTTTGGCGACTCCACCGGGGACACAGTAATTTTGTGCAATTTGGAACCTCAAATTTAAGATTAAAACATCACCTATGTTTTACCCATTATCATTATACCCTTATCCATTACATATTCTAGCAACTTCATTCCATATCTTACACATTATCATTATACCCTTATCCATTACATATCCTGGTGACTCCGTTCCATGTCTTACCCATTATCATTATAGCCTTACCATCTTCCTCCATCTCCATTATTTTATCTGGTCTATAAAACTAGAGCTGCTAGAAAAGAGTGCACAATTTGAAGCCTCAAGCTGAAGTAGGGCCAGTTCTTTTCCATTTTTGTTCTACAATTTGGCCACTCCACCTAGATTTGTTATCCCTATTTTTTATAATCAAATCATGGTAGTTCGAGGCCCTTGGGGTAACTATTTTGGCCCACTCAACTTGACTCCACCTCTGCATGAACTTCCACATAACTCAAGAAAGAACTTCCCCAAATTCTTTGGAGATGGGAGAGTTCACCCTGATGAACACATTGCAGCCTTCAGCATAACCTGTGGTGTGATAGGGGTGGAATTTGAAGATATGGTAGTCAGAGTTTTTGTGGAGACCCTACAAGGTGATGCTACAGAGTGGTTCTACCATCTATAAGCTGGATCAGTGACTGACAGGGACACTCTCAAAGCCAAATTTAAACCCAGGTTCAAGCCTGTAGAAGATGCACATGCTTTGTTGGCCCAGCTCACTCAGATGAAGAAAGAGCCCCATGATCCTATGGGGGATTTTATTGCCAGGTTTAACAAGCTGAGGCACAAGATTCCCATGGTCGCCTAGCTAACATGTCAGAACCTCAAATGCTTCTTCATCAACTCACAACTACCTGAGGTGAGTTTTCTGCTGAGATGAGCTGCCACACAGACCTTGCTGCTGCTCAGGACTTGGCTATTGAGGTAGAAGATGACCTTATCTTGGAAATAAAGATAAGGAGAGACCCAAACAAGGTAAACCCTCTTCATCTTCTAAATACTCACCCACAGTCACCACTAACCCAATGGTACAAAAGCTGGCAATTGAATTGCAAGCCTTAAAAAGGGAAATGGCACAAGGTATGTCTTCTGCTCTTCTATATAAAGATATACCAAGGAGGACATTCCCTAATCATCCATATCAAAGAGATGCTGCCAAAAGTCAAGGGAAACCAAATCATCTTCCTCCCCCATAGAGGAACCTTGCCCTTAAAGCACCTCCAACTAACTCAGTAGTTGGATATCTAGAAATAGAACATGTTTCCTATTTCCAACCTGAGTTCGAGCAAGAAAATGGTGCTGATCTCTTTAGGGAGGTTCTAGAAGAATCAATTGGAGACTCCCACATTGGTTTCCTAAATTTTTAGGATGAACCCAAAAGTGAAGGTGAAGCAGTCAAAGGATCATACATAGTATTCACTAGGTCTGAGAATCAGTCAGCCTAGCAGGCTAACAAAGAGAAGACAGAGGAGTGACCCCAACTAGAAATTTCAATTGTTGAGTAGAGAACCCCTATTCCTTTCCAGTCAAAGGACTCGGTGATTGCCAAAGAAGTAAGTACATCGAACATCCCTGCACCTTCTACTTCAAATTTGAAGATCAGTCCTCCCCCTCCCAAAAACCAAAAGGATGAACTCCCATCCTCTCTTCCATGTCCATCTCAGTCATTTGACATGATTGATCATGTCAAGAAATATAAAATTCAAATGACTGAGTTTGAATCCCTGCAAGCCAATCCTGAGTAGTTAAACATTGGTGAAGAGCTAGGTGTGGACCTGTCTAAGGCAAAGATTGTGGTCACCCAAATGTTAGCCCCTACTACTCAAACTCTATTTTAGCCTTCAGGTAGAGGTAATTACTCCTTGACCACAGAGGATGCTCATGTCTCAGCTAATCAAAGTCTCATGGCTGGAAATCTAAGATTTGATCCAAATTAGGCATCAAAAGAATTGGTAGGGTGCAGTACAAATCACGAAGGAACTTCCATCTCTGATGAAGAGAAATCTAATAGAAGATCAACTTATGATGATGCTTGGATCTTGGAATATGATGGTAGAAATTATTCCACTCATGCTGGATGCAGATCTCTATTGCTCGAATTGAAGACTGCTCAAGATGAAGAGATCTAACTACTTCACACCAAAGGAGATGCTAAGCTGATGGTTTGTCAGGGGTCTAATGCTGACAATCAAAATATGTGCTAGACTAAACCAACAGAACAACAAGCTATGGTGGTGGACCATACTACTTTACTCCAAAATTAGCAAAAGGAGCCCTTCACCAAGAGAGCAAGGAGTTATGGTTTTCAAATTGAAGACCATATCCTACCATGGGGTAAGAAGAAGAAAGAGCCAAGAGGAAGATGTAGAAAATTGGTTTCCTGGTGGAAAGTTCCATTCACCCATCACCATTTTCAGGGACAAAATGGTTTCTTGCTATTTTATCAGGATGGCATCCCCTTTTCTTTGTCTCACGATGAGCAATGTCTGAAGTACTTCAATTCTTGAAGTATCCGATAAGTTCACCTGTACATATGTATATTTATATAGTCTTTAGATATATTTTGTGCTTTTCATTTTCATTTTTTGGAGCCTTTTTTTTTTGGGTAGCATTACTCCATAGCCCAATGGCACACTTCAAGGCACTGGAGATTCTAGTTTCTACTCCCCTCAACTGTTCCAAGTTTTCAACTGAGGGAAGTTCCCCAACTAGAGCTAGCTGTTGTCCCCCAAAAATATCACTCATTTTTGGGACAACATATGAACTATTTTGGTTCAACAGACCAAAATCCTCTCTCCCCTTTTCAATAATTGTTCTGAACATTCAAGTTCTTCATTTTTCAAAGCTTTTCCAGAAATCTATAGACTTTGCAGGCTTGAATCTATGGACTCTACAGGCTTGAATCTACGGACTCTGCAGGAAGAAAATCTACAAGCTTCACAGGTTGATTTCTACAGACTCTACAAGAAAGAAGTAAGCTCTTAACACTTAGGTGATTTCAAAGTTGGTTCAACCAAAAAATGTCCATCGACAAGCTTCTAAGCAAAGATTAAACCATTGAACCATTAAACCTTGAACCTTTTGGTTCAAGGGTTCAATGGGTTCAAGGTTCAATGCCGTCATCAAGAGTTAAGCACATTTGTCAAGGTTCAAAGTTCAACTACTTCAAGGTTCAACAGCTTCAAAACACTTATCAAAGAGAAGAAGGCTTGAACCATTGAACTGTTGAACCATTGAACCACTTTGGTTCAAAGGCTCAACAGGTGCAATGGTTCAATGGCCATATGGTTCAATGCAGTTTGTTCGAGTGATCAAAAGACTAGCCAAATAAAGAGAATGAACTAATTGAACCATTGAACCTTGAACCAAAATGTTCAACGAGTTCATAGGTTCAAAGGTTCAACTAGTGCGATGAAGATCAAAGATCTTAGAAAGAACAAGTGACGGGCAGAGGAAGAACCAATGAACTAATTAAACCTTGAACCGAAAGAGTTCAAAGTTTAATGGTTCATAGGTTTAAGTAGTTCAAAGGTGGCCTCAAACAAAGAGAGAAGCGACATGGATGATTCCAAAGGCAAGTTCAAATGAAAGCGATTGAACCAATAAAGTGATTGAAGCAAGAAAGCAATTGAACCAAGGAGTCGAGAAGGCCGCTCGAACCATTAAAACAATCAACTAATGATGTCCTTGTGGATGTCAAATTTAAGGTAATGAAATATAAACTAAGTTTCAAATGTGGCATGGAACCTAAAAACAAACTCAGCGACTATTTGAAGGAGCTGGCAAAGCTAAGAATATATCCCTGAGGGCTCAGATTCCAGGAAAAGACAAAACCAGAAAAGGGAAAAGATAACCCGAGAGCTTAAATTCCAAGAAGAGACAAAGCTAGAAAAGACAAAAGTAGAAAGAGGACAAAGAGGAAAATATCTATGCAATAGTTATTTTGATAGCTGGAATAGTCTGTGAAGTAGATTTTCTAGCTTGCAAACATTGAAGACGTGGCCTATTTTTCTTCCATGAAGTAAAGGCAAAATGGACAGCTGTACAGACATCAGAAGGGACAGATCAAATGATCTAGACTTAAGAGAAGATATATGGGATGAAATGACATGCCATAGTTAAGACAACTGCCTTGTTTTCAACGCAGTCCTTTGATAAACTTGGAAATGCATTCAAGGCATTGAATGCATAGCATGGGCCATTCTATGGAACAAAACACCAAGTCTTTCTTAGCTGCTATATATTGTAATCTCTTTTATTATTTTATAGAGATCTTTCCCTTACCAAAAGTGAAATTTTGCCCAAATTGAAAGGCATTACTGAGACTTTGAGCTCAGATCGTAGTTCATATTTCTTTGATTGAATGAGAAAGCAAGTTACTTGTAGACTTTGTGCTATTATAGCTTATGCTACATTAGGAGATTTTTCTTATGTCTATCTTTTGAAAGCATTCTTATTTATTTGATTTAACAAGTAGTACTAGTGGAGGTGATAAGGAAGGTGTCATGAAACCAGTTACTTTTAGACTTTGTGCTAACATAATTATTTTTAGTGTGTGTTTTTCTTTTTTGTTTCTGTGTAGAGGATCTTGGGATGACTTTGTGCCCCCATTATTCTTTGTACCTCACTCTAGGGTAGTCAAGGTTGAGACTTTGAGCTAAATCTTAGATTGATAGTTACTTTAGACCTGGTTACCTGTCACTTGTTACTAGAAAGAGTCCTGCTGTTTGCAAGAACAAGCACTTCTAAAAGAAGAGAAGTGCCTTATATCGCTTCACCAAAATTTCTACTATCTAGGAAGGGATATGGATTTTGGTTGAATGTTACTTCTAAAAGAAGAGAAGTGCCTTCACCAATCACCTAGGATTTCTCCTCTGTTTGTTAGCATCATCTCTGAAAAAAGAGAGATGGATGGTTCATTCCACCCCTGTGTCTTACTTTCTGCTTATATATATAGTATAAGCCTCCGCATATTTAATAGAGAAACTCCCCTTGATGAGAGGAGAGATTTTTCCCCTTTGGATGTGGTAAACCTGCAACATTGGATGACCAATCTCCCTATGTTGTGGTGATAGGAACTATTTTGGTCACTAGTTAGCTGGTTGACAAAATATTCACCCAACAGGCTTGATCTGAAGGGGTACTCAAGGAAATAAGGCTTTGGACTATATTAACCTTGTCATAATCAATATTGTTCCCCTATTTTGAGTGTCAAAAAAGAACACTTTTATTGGGGTCATTGTATATAACTTCAGAAAAGCCCTTAACCCTTTTATGCTTAGAGGAAGAAGGCAAGGGGTTCTCATGTGGAGGGGTTAAGGAAGGATTACTTCTTAGGGCCAAGTTTAAGAAGTGCAGATTCAATAGTAAATTAATGTCTTGGTGAGAGGGAGTGGCTAACCTCCCTAATTGCAGTTTTTAATAATTTTTCATCAAGGTAATGAATATATGTTTATATATGAACCAATAAATCAAAATATCACTAGTATTCCCATCATCATTATATTCATCTACATGAATGTTATTATGTATAGATCCATCATCTTGATTATTGTCATGCATAAAATGAAGAAGTTGGTCCTAGTCTTGGTTCACTTTCAAATTTTACATGTGAGTAATGTTTATTTGAAAATTGTTATTGAATCTTTCATAATAACATGTCCAAATTCATTTCATTATTAGAAAGCATATCTATATTGCACCCACCATTTCAGCTAAATAACATTAGTTTTTATTTTTTCTTTGTTCCATGTCATTTATCTTTGTATTGCATCAATATTTGTTGGGACCTTTCCTTATCTCCTATTTAAATCTACATTCTATTCTTTTTTATAAATAAATTTCTATATATGAGAGTGTTAGTCCTAGTGCAACTAACATTTCTTCAAGATTTGTCAAAAATGCCACTGATGGCAACAAAGGATTTAGAAAAAACATTCTTAAGATATGTAAACTTTATAAACATCTTGTTTCCAAAAGACCTACAATAAACACAACATATTTTTATTTGTTCTATTATGGTATTGTCTCCATTCAATTTTATGTATGTTCCATTTTTTTTCATTTTAAATTGTGTTATATTGAAATAGAAATGTATCTTCCTAAAAACTACACAATAATGTATTTATTTATCTTATTTTTTTTTAAAATTAAAGTCTCAACACAACATTCAAAATTTATTTTGATATTTTTTAGTTTATATTACCTTTTTTTCAAATGTGGAAGGGAAATGACGACTTCTTTTTTACTTCTTCTTTCCCAATTGTCCATTTTTATCACCTCAAAACATTAATAGGATCTCAATATAGAACATGTATTGGTACATCCTTCATTGGATGTCCAATAATTTTTATAAAATGAATCAATTTTGATTCAGTTGATAGTTTGTCAAAAAAAAAAAAAAAAAAATTAATTATTTTCAAAATGTCTATACAAGTATGTGATACTTGAGTATTTATGTTTATAATATTTAAAAAAATATTTTCTCCAATAATATAGTTGATAATGACTACAAATGGATTTGTATCATGAACTAATATATAATATGGAAGTGTATCATATTCTATATTGATTTGAATATTTTTTTCACTGTTGTTAAATACCGTATCTATATTGATATGTCAAACCATTTAGATAAGCATTGTATGTATAAAGATCTACCCTAAAAACCTTATTCATTTCCATTTGAAAAAAAACTATAAAAAGTATCATCCATGAGAAATATGATTCAATCTCATAAATATTATGAAAATCATATAATATATTAAGATCTAATTATAATTTAAAAAATTTAAATACAATAAAATTCTTTTTTTTTTATAAAATTTTAGGAAATTTCTAATTAGAACATTGTAAATTCTAATAAGACTATATCAAAAATAAAACCAAACAAAAAAAATTATCAAACAAAAAATAACTAACAATGTACTTGAATGCGATCTCTCTACAAATATGATTTTAAAACAACACACTACTAATGGTATGTCATGTTCTTTTTCATTGCCTATGTTTATCCATATTCACAGTGGTGCATGATTGGTCACTTTATTCTCTTTCATATTTAATGTTTTTTATGACATGTTTTTCATAAAATCCAAGTAAAAAAATGTAAAAGTAAATAAATAGAGTAAAATTTAAAATTATTTTATTATAAAGTTATGTTCTATGAAACACAAACAAAAGATAGAATCTTAATGCCTATACCAAAAAAAATAGTGAACCATCACATCAATTGCAATTGAGACACAACATGAAAAGAAAAAACAAAATCTATATTAATTTATTGTATGTAATAGTGGAAAATATCAAATTAAATCTTAAAAATGATCTATATATATTATATTACAAGAGATTTCACCAACTTGTCATAATAGACCATAAATCTTTAAGAATAATTTGGTTGTAAACAAAGACAAAGAATGGACCCCAACCAAAAGTCTCTATGGATAGATGAAGTATACTAAAATTAGGATAATAAAAAAGGTGGTTATGTTGCAATGTCATGTCATATTTGCTATGATTTCACATGGAATTTAATTAGTTGGTCATGATATCTGAAAACATAAAAAGTTATCCATGCACTCATGATTTCACATCCAAGTTGTCTTCCAATTTTTAATAGGATAGATTTCAACTAAAAATGGGAATCTCATTCAAGAGAAAATTGAATCCACCCTAGGAGAATAGGTGATCCCCCCAAAGGATCAATGTTTAGAGGGTGGTGATGACCAAAATAGGGTAGTGTTAATTTCAAAGAGTCTTGAAGATGAAGATGGTGAGGAGTTTCTAGATGAGTTGGTTATCCACAAGGAGTTTATAGAACAAGATTTTGAGGATGATAAGACACTATATGAACTAAATTTAGACATGGGTTTTAAGGAGAACAAATAAGATAGATTCTTCAATCTCCCAAAAGAGGTCATCCAGGATAGTGTGATGTTGAAGGCGCTACTACATGAAGTTCTAGTTAAAGTGATAAATAACATTTATGATGAAATTAAAATAGAGATGATAGAAGAGGGTGATGGGATAGTATTAAGGTAACCCATAGGTATTTAATAGACTAAGATGAAGGATCCTACAAGTAAGATATCACTAGTTTCACATTGAAAGAGTGCTCGACAAAGGAAAACTATGAAACTCAAAGAGGTAGCAGATGGATGTGAAAATACTTCAAAGACAACTATTAAAAAGAGGAGAGTGAAATGATATCCTCTAGATATATGAGAATAATTACATGGAATGTTATAGGAATCAATTACCCTAACAAGAGATGCCTCATCAATCAATAAATTGATGAGGAGAAAAGTGATATCATTCTTTTATAAGAAACTAAGTTATCCTCAGAGTTGAGTGAGTCAGTTTTCAAAAATTGGAGGGGATGGATTTTGCTATAGTCATTTATTTTTGAGATTCAAGGGGTTTATCAGTTATTTGGATATCCTTTCTTCCAAACTTGGAGGTGATAGATACGTGTAATCATTGGCTTATTGGTAGATTCCTAGATTTAGTTAAAGGAAATGACCTCTAGGTCATTTGTGTTTATGGACCCATGAATGTTGTGCAAAGACATCATGTTTTATCTAAAATTTATTCATGGATAATACTTTTAAAGAAAGATAGGATCCTTTTGGGTGGAGATTTCAATGTGGTGTTGGACATCTAAAAAAAAATGGGTGGGATTTCTCACCCTGCTAGGTCAACATAGGACTTTAGATACTTCATGGATCTTAACAGCTTGGTTGATTATATCCCAAGGAATGGTAAATACACATAGAATAAGAGGATAAAGGAATTTTTTAAGATTATTGAACACTTAGATAGGTTATTTATCTCTATGGAGTGCTTTCAAGATGAAGATATCAATTGGGAATCAGATATTTTACTGCTAGCTAGCTTGAACCATTTCCTAGTTTGACTCAAATTTGGGTTGGACAAACCTCATGGTAAGGAAAAATTTAGGTTTCAATCAATGTGGTTCAAATATTCTTCTTTCCTTCAAAAAGTAGATGCCTAGTGGAAATAGGATCCTTTCATGAGGGGCTAATGAATGTTTCAACTCATCTCTAAGCTCAAATTCTTACGAGGTAAAATAATGGACTAAACAATTCTCATTTCAAAAACATATTTGGTGAGAAACTTAGGCTTTGAAAAGAATTATGGAAGTTAGAAGAAAAAGTGATTAAATTAGACATGGATGTTGATTTATTCCAACTGGAGAAGAATCTCAGAAAGGAATTAGAAGAGATCCTAAAATGGGAGGAGATCTTTTGGAGACAAAGATCAAGAGAATCTTGGCTAAAAGGAGATAAGAATACCTCATTTTTCCACATAGCCTCCAAAGTTTAGAAATTAACTAGTTCTTTAATGTCCATCTAATCCCCTGATGGGATACTTCTCATAGATCAAGAGGCCATTTCAAGGGAAGCAAAGAGTTTTTTCAAAGAGCTACTCTTGAAAGTTGACAATGTAGGTGACGGGATGATTGATCTCTCCTTTATCCTAAAATCAGTTACAAATCATCACAATAGGGAAATGATGAAAGATTTTTCTATTGAGGAAGTAAAGGTAGTGGTATTTCCAATTTGAGTGAGAAAGCAATTGGTTCAGATGGATGGATAAGTCTCTTCTTCCAAAACTATTGGGAGATGTTCAATAGAGAAGTTCAATTGGCTATTGAAGAGTCAATAAAATTTAAGAATGTGGTTAAGTATATGAAATCTATGTGACTCATGTTCGTACCTAAAATAAAGTTTACCCAAAGGTTTGTTGACTTTAGGCCCATATCCTTGTGCAACTATGTTTATAAAATAATCACTAAAGTGGTGGCATTGAGATTAGCTTCTTTCTTGCCTAAAATTATATCAAAGGAATGAGGAGGCTTTGTCCCAAGAAAAGAAACCAATGAGGGGGAAATTATAAAAAATGAAATTATGCACTCAATTAAGAAAGTAAAAGACCCTACTGTGATTGTTAAGCTGGACATGGCCAAAGCTTATGACATAGTGGATTGGAACTTTCTTTTGGTAGTTCTAGATAAGTTGGGTTTATCTAAAGATGTGTGTAAGTGGATCTCATCATTTATCTCATGATTTAGGATCTCTATTTTGATTAATGGTATGGAATTAGACTCCTTTAAACCTTTAAGAGAATTGAATGAAGTGGATCCCATATCTCCCTACCTGTTCATCCTCATGTCTAAACCTTTTACATGGGAAGTAATAAAGGTGAATAAATGAGCTATTTGGCAAGGTATCGAGCTTAGGGGTATGCAAGATCCATTCACACACACCCTCTTTGAAGATGACACTATTCTTCTTGGGCAAGACTTGAAAAGAGAAGCTAATGTGATTAAGAATACCATTGAAAGTTATTTTAAATTTTTAGGTCAATTGATCAATGGCCATAAATTTGTGATTTATTTCTTTCATGTGGAATTGTCCATTTAAGCTAATATTGATAGACTTTTCAACTTTAAAATTGAATCCCTCCCTGGGAGATACCTTGAAATCCCTCTTTTCAATCGAATATATAAGAATAGTCTATGGAAGAACATCATCAACAATATACAAGTAAAGATAGCTTCTAGGAAAGGGCGATACTTATCATTGGCTAGCAGAATCACCATGATCAAGGTAGTCTTATCATTAGTCCTAGTGTACATGATGTCAATTATTTAAATCCCCAAAGGAGTGAGCAAGGAAATTGAGAGACTTTGCAAATAGTTCCTCTAGTAAGGGTCCTTAGGGGGTAATCATATTCATCTTTTGGCATGATAAAAAGTATGTAAGACAAAGGAGGTGGGGGGGGGGTTTGTGTCCTAGATATACATGTCTATAACCGAGCATTGGGAGCTAAATTGGTATGGGGATTATATAAGAAGTCAGAGTCATAATGGGCTCGCTTAATGAGAAGTAAATATTTGGATTCTTTAGATAATGAGAGGATCTTCATAGCTAAAAATCCACCTTAAGGATCATTAATCTAGAACTTCTTTCTAAAATTCAGAGAGCTTATATTGCCTAACCTTTCATGAATTATTCATAATGGGGAAAAAGCTGATTTTTGGGATGACTCATGGAATGGATAACCCAAGCTATCATCATGGGAAGAGCTTAGCAAAGCCAAGGTTTTGTTGAAAATACATTGGGGTAGTAAGGTAAAGGATTAATGGCACCTCTATAAGAGTTATGGCTACTTGAAGGCTTCATGGAGAAACACACAGGACTATGACTTCCCCCCATAACAGAAATTGTTGCTTAAGAAACTTTTGGCAAGTAGAGTGGTTATCTTCTCAAATTTGGAGGATGAACTAATTTGGATGGGGAAAAATTTAGGATCATATTTAGCAAGAGAGGGATATAAAAGTGTCTCTCAAAATCTCAAGTTAGACTGGCCCATCAACATCTCTTGGAATGAAATCATCCTACCCAAAGCGGGTACCTTTGCCTAGCTTGCTCTTCATAGGAAGATCCTAACGGGTGATAGAATAAAGAGAATTAGAATATGGTCTAACTTCCCTTATTTTTTTTGTGTAGAGGTGGAATAATTAGTAGACCATTTATTCCTCCATTGTCCTTTAAATAGAGCTTATTGGCTCTGGTTTATGAGGAAATTAAATTGGATTACACCTCTATCTGAATCCTTAGTGGCCATGTTTTAGAATTGGCCAAACTTGTTTTCAAAGTCCTTTTTTGCTTCCATCTGGGTGGTTTCTCCTTCATTGATTATTTGTCACTTATGGAGGGAGAGAAATTACAAAATCTTTAGAAAGGAAGCTCTCTCTTGTAGTGTGGTTTGTAACAAGTTAGAGGAGGAAATATCCAAAGTGGTTGATGTGAAGGTTTGTAGAAAAGGTTTCATGTATTCAACCAAGTCAAGTTGGGATGATGAGCTATTGTGGAAATATCCTTGTTTTAGTCCTTTGTGTAAGAGGAAATGGCATGTCTATTGGAATAACTCTTCAGAGAGACAAAGTGTCTTAGACTCCCCCTACCCATCACTTCTGTAATCTAAATTTTGATGGTGCTTGTAGAAGAAACCTAAGTTTATCTAGGATAGGATGTGCTATCAGGAGAGGTGATGACTCTCTTATGGTAGATAAGTCAAAAAATATCCCTAAGGGGACAAATAGTTAATCCAAAGTTTGGGATTTAGTACATGGGCTTCAATTGGCAATCAATTTTCACATTACAGATATCTGGATTGAGGGAGACTCCTAAATCATCATAATGCCTTGAAAGTAAAGGGGTTAGATAACTAGAAAATTAACTACATTATTCAGTAGATGGTCTCCTTACTAAATGTGTTTTATAACTTTATTATCTCTTATGCTTATCGAGAGGCAAATAAAGTGGCATACAACTTGGTAAATCTAGCTGCTGACTAGGCAAAAGACATGGAAGTCTTCCACCTAGGGCAATCTAAATTTCTTTGTCAATTGGTGATGTGGCTCAAAGGTGACCTGGAGGGTAGTATATATTAATTGGGCTTCCCCCAAATGGTCTAAGTGCTTGATGTTTTCACACATATGGTTTTAATGTAGGTAGGCCTCGATTGGTAAGGATTAGTAGATTTCACCCGTTGTGGGTGGCTTGACTCATTTATGGACATGAGGTGGCATGATTTAACATATTATTCCCATACAAGCCCAGGTTGGTCAATCATGGCTTTTTATCCATCCCTCTTTAATGAGCATGTCTTTTCCATGATTCTTCATCATTGTGGTAATTTTGTATTCAAATTGCTTAGTGGATGATTGTTGACAATAAAGGTTTTCTACCCTTTGGAAGAGCTATTGGGCATGCCACATCTTCTTCAGAAGTAACTTCCATTTTAATGAAAGGAATGGGTTGGAGGTGGCCATTAGATGGAATTTTTTGAGTTCTCAAGACATCCTGTTATTTGACCTCAATCTGGCTTAGATTTCTTATGTTGTGGAGTACGTGGCATTTTTTTTTCTTTTAGGTCCTCATTTTCATTTTTTGTTATCCTCTCTTTTGAATCAGAGTTTTTGGCAATGTATTCATTGTATTTTAGGTTGTTTTTGGGCCTTTTTATTTATTTGGTTACCTTATTTGGACTTATTTTAGCTATGTAACTCTTTTTATATTAGTTATCTATGGGTGGCCCATCACCTTTCTCTTTAAAAAAAATTTATCCATGCATAGCCACAGATAAAACAAGGCTTCTACGATGTTATGACCTATTATGAAACCAAAATAATCACATTATTCACTAATTATTTTTAATAAATTCACTTATATTAGTTGAAATAGTGTATTAATAGATTTTCATGGCTAGCTCTTAATATACAAAACCATTAAAATCCATATGGGTGTAGACACTAATAAAACCATATTTTTTATGATACTACTCATAAATAATTCTCTATGTTTTATTAACAACAATAATAAAACAAAAAAAAAGATGATAAACTAATAAATATAATCCAACATTCATTTAATATAACAGTGAGGACTGATACCATAAAATTTGAATGAATACAACAAGTGTAAGGAAAATATTAAAGAAAAATATACATAGAATCAGTAAACGGTAGAGACCCATTGTAACTAACACTTTATTTTTTCAAAGCTATATAGTATCCAATCTAATCCAAATAAAATAAGATTATTATAAATTATAAATTAATAAATAGATTAAAAAAATGAAATTAATAAAACAATAAAAACAACATTAACATTCAATATTATCCAGTTTATAAAAATCTGCATGTTTTCATTTTGGATTAATTTAAATTTTTATTAGATATTATTATTTATTAAAACTATTTTTTATATTGAATTGATACAATTAATATATAAACAAATATTTTCATGAATACATAAGCATAGAAATTTATCACAACACATTCAATATGCCATAAACATTGATTATAAGAAACTACATGAATATACCTAGCAATAAATACTCGCCATAGTTGAGGATAATCACTACCATCAATATTTAAGGTGACTACACATTATTTTATTTGAAATTATAATCTGTAGGGAATAAATTCAATGTGGTAGGTCTTCACTCTTGAAAAAGAAAAATATATTTTTTGAATAATCCAAAATATATCTAAATATTCAAAGATTTTTTTAAAATAAATAAAAAATAAGATAAATTTTAATTTTTTAAAATTAAAATAGAAATAAATAAATAAAATCAACCAAAAATTACCATAAATATTACACTTAAAAACTTACATATCATGATTGAGTATTAAAAAAATACATCAATAGAATACTTCAATCCTATTATAATAAAAAAAATAAGCAAGCATTAAGCGCAAAGCATAGTTAAAACAAGTATTTTTTAGTGCCAAGGAATATATAGAATTAACTCCCTAACCATGCAATGCAATAAAAAATTAAGAACCCCCTAACTTCATCACCCTACAATCCAATGATTCTTGACAAGAGTTTTTCTTCCAATATTAAATGGGATTTTACCACCTATCCATTATATATAAATATATAAAAATGCATCCATGTCTACACAAATAAAATAAGAATATTATTGTGGTGTACCCTCCCTAATATCAAATAAAACATTCTTGAACATATTTGCAGTAAACACATTTACTGATTCATGGAATTCATTAAAATTTGCATAAAACCAAAATATGGATTTTGTGGCTCTGTGATCCCTTGCCTTGAAAATCATTTCCACTTGTTTTATTTAAATTTCATATGTGATTTAAATTTTTACTTGTGAAATATAGAAAAAACATAAAAATCTATCAAAACCTAGACAGAGATAAAATTGGATAGAAAAAACTAATAATTTTTTTGAAATCTATCATAAAATGCATTAAAAAAACATAAGTATATACCCAATGTAAGGAAGATATAAATTCAAAATTTTGTTTTTGCACAGCGTCTATAACATCAAGGCTAAGAGGCCAACATTCTCAATGTATTTATTTAAATGATTAAAAATAATCCAAGAATAAAATAGGATCCCTATTATATCAAAATATTAAAAGCAATCCACTTCTAGATACAAATAAATCTAATATTTTGCAATGATGTATCATCTTTGATGTAAATGGAAACAAAAAGTGACACTTGCATGACTAAGGATCTCCACACATTCATGGAGTTCACTAAAATTAACATAAAAACAAAAAAAATAGTGTGTGGCTTTGTGATCCCATGGGCCTAAGATCACGGCCACATGTTTCCTTGCAATTCCATATAAGATTTAACCCTCTAATAGAGATAAAAAAACACAAAGATCTATCCACAACTATATATATAAAAACCAAGGGGTTTTCCACACCATGACTTGTTTTCAAGCCAAAGGAAATATATTACAACACATAGTTGTGTACGACTATAAATGGCATCATGAACATTGTTGAAAATAACCTAAACATAGATTTGCATGGATTGCTCATGATATAGGAAAAAAATTATCAATAAATTTAAACTCAATGGCTTCATGTCTCTACAACCCACCATTATTTCCACCTTCATAACAATAGTGATAAACAATAATAAAAATTTAGGTTTTCATTTCACACAATAGACATAACTATTATCACAAAATTGAACAAACACAACATGTATAAAGAAAAAGTACACAAAAATAGGCATATAATCAACATACATGAGTGACACTGACCCCTCACAATAATTACCACTTATAACACAAAATTATTCAATCTAGTGTGAAATATAACTTCAAATTTTTTGAGATACAATAGCTAAATTTAAGGTATATTAGAAATATTCTTCGCTGTAAAAAAATAACTATTCAACATTAACCACCATAGAAATAAACCCGACTATCTCTGACTCTGGGTAATATAAGGAAAGGATCTTCTTATCTCTTAGACTACTCAATTATATAATCATGATATGTAAGTAACATTTGAGACAATATTTCCATGAACAATGAACAATAAAACTTAACCATTACGGCACATTCAATATGATAGAGACACTAATTATAACAAACCACACAAAATTACCTATCAATAAATCTTGCTTGTGACCAAGGATAAACAATTCCATTACTCTTGTAAAAAACAACACATTATTAAATTACAAAATCTATAATCTACTAGTAAAAAATTCCATACGGTATCACTTCACTGAGCAAATGGAATATAATAATATTTACTAATAAAAAAAATACTTGATTGGTATAAAATTGTTTTGCAACTAATATAATGCAAGATACATAGTATTTTTACTTTAAAACACTATTTTTTAAGTTAAACTATATCCAAAACATTAGATTTGATAGTTTTTAAACCATAATTAGCTAACAAAAAGGCACTAATAGAAAAATTAAAACATAAATAACTTACATTTCACATGGTAATAAATAAAATATTCTCACATGAAAAAGATTTTTTTATTTGATTGGTAAAAGCACATGTTTTGAAATGAACCTATAACCAAAACATAGGAGAAAAATATAAAGTGTTCATGCACTCACAAGCTACCTCTACTAGTGGTCAATAAGGATCCAAATTACAACTAGGCATCTATCTCACAAATTACCAAAAAAAATAAACCTTACACCAATAATTAGTAGAACACTTATGCTAGTAACATACCACTCGCTATAGGGAGTTCACAAAAAATCTACCAAACAAGCAAAACTATGAAACACTCTTTCCCTTCAAAGCTAAGGCCCTCTCGAGTGAAGGGTCATACATGATGACTTTTGGACCACACCTATTCTACCTTTTCTATTTTTTAAAACTTAGGTCCACTCCCCTTTTTCTTCCATAGTATCCAAGGAGAAAGGAATAGATATTTCAACTGAGTTGAAGGGTTGAGATTTATCATTTGAATGATTAGTTACAAAAAGTTTAGGTTCTGACATTGAATCTAATATTTCAATCTCTGGTATTGCTTCACTAGAGATATAGTGTTCAAAGGCTTCTAAGGTTGATTTTGAAGAGTTCCTCACATAGTCTTCTCCATTCACAGTAAGAATATGAGGAAGGGCATCCTTCCACTAACTTGAATCCTTATTTATATTGAATCTATCATAGGGCATGGTCAAATGACTTATTTTGAAGCATCTATGACATCAGAAAGGCAAGCCATGATAATCAAGTGGTTGACTTAGAATGTCATGATCTATATTCAAGTCAACATGAGTAGGTAGGTCCTTTGAGGTATCCATATTAACCAAGATTATATCAAAATTATCATGAGAAGTCAAGGTGGTTGCATGATCAATTGACAAAAAATCACCCAGGGTGTTGTTAATAACCTTTAAGCTAGCTTCTCCCAAAATATGAAAGGGGAGGTTAGGAAGATGGACCAATATGGGTTTGAATTTTAAAGATTTAGTAGTAAAGTTAAATCTTGGAAAACAAGGTTTTATTATAAAAATTAGATGCTCCTAAAATGTAATTTGATCTTGGATCTTCTCCTTATCTTTTAAGAGATCAAACACAATAACAAAAAACCTTTTGGTACTAGGATATATTTCTAGATTACATATTAGATGGGAATGTCAATGTTCTAAAATCCATGCATGAAGCTTGGGGAGGGATGGAAAAAATTTGATGAAGCGACAAATAACACCCCTTTAGGAGAACAAATCCTAAAGATAAGGTATTTCTTCCTTCGTTTCCATATCAAACAAAACAAAAGGGGTTTTGAGAAACATGTTTCAGGGGTTTCGTTTGCTGCTTAGAAGACCTTTCAAATACAACATCATTAAATTATTTGGGGCATGGATAGCCATGGCCACAATCACCTATGTGATCCATTATTAGTTCATCTACATCCTTTTCTCTATTCATTTCATGTTTTTTAATACAAATAGTTAGCACTAATAATTTCACAACTTAAATTGTTAAATTATGTATTGATTTTTTATTTCTGTATCAAAATGTTATTTCATTTGTGTCATCTACAATTTATGTATGATTTTTATCCAAATTACTTATTAATAGATTTTGTTCATAAATAGGTCATTTTAAAAAAATATAACAAAAGAATTATGACTTCATCCTTTCAGTTAAAAACTTCTTATAGCTTTTGAGCCAAAGTTCATGACCTTTAAAAAGAAGTTTAAAAGACTTCATTGTATAAAATTATGTTTCAATAAGTGGGAAATAAATATAATTATATATTTTTACTTAAACTGACATCAAACCACATTGTAAATAGTTTAATTAAGTTTAAAATACCTAAGTATAATATTGTGTCCCCATAAACTAACAAAAAAATATAATTATATATTTTTACTTACAATGACATCAAACTACATTACAAATAAATAGATTAAGGTTTTAAATATCTTAGTATAATATTGTGTTCTAATAAATAAGAAAAAAATATAATCGTATAGTTTTACATACACTTACATCAAACCACATTGAAAATAACTAGAACAACATTATAAATAATTTGATTAATTTAAAGATAATTTTAAAAATTCATCTTCTTAAGCAATCCACTTTAACTTCATCCAAAGTTTATTTAATGATGTTATGGGGGAGAGATAGTAGGAAAATGGAAGAACAAATATTCTATTTCAAATAACAATAATTCAACCAAACATTTCACTTAGACTCTATTAAAGAAGATCTCTCACAAGCCTTACAATTATATATTTTGGAACAAATTCTACATTATTAAAGAGGATATCTTACAAGGCTTAAAATTATATATTTTGGAAAAGATAAAAATTTGTGTCATTTGTGCACTTTGAATGTTAAAAGTGTGAATGAATAAGAATCTGTCTCATTTTTGGACTTTGAATGTTATAAGTGTTGTGAGAGTTAAAAATGGGTGTTAGTAGGATTACATTAGCCACACATTTCACTTAGAAACAATAATACAAAATATCTCTTATAACCCTTATAATTACATATTTTATAAATAATAATTTGTCTCATTTGAGAGCTTTGACTATTAAAAGTGTGAAGGAATACAAATTTGTCACTTAACATTTATAATTATATATATTTTAAATAAGAATTTTCTCATTTGAGAGTTTTGAATGTTGAAAGTGTGAAGGAATAATAATTTGTCTTATTTCTGGACTTTCAATATTAGAAGTGTTGTGAGCATTAAACTTTGGTTGTTAGGATTATAGAGGATCTCTCACAAGCTTTATGATCACACACTATGGAACAAATGATTGTATCTAGGTTTTGAAAGTCAATGTTAGAAGTGTTATTTACATATAAATTTGGATTTTAAGATTACACATGTTCTCGAACAAGCCTTATAATTACACACTAGGGAACAAATGAGCATATTTGGTATAGAGAATCTCTCACAAGTATTATAATTACACATTATGTAACAAGTGAACATATCTAGGATTTCAATTTAAATATTATACATGTTGTTAGAATTAAACTTTGGCTGTTAGGATTACAAAAAATCTCTCACAAACCTTATATAATTACATATTAGGGAAAAAATAAATGTATTTGGAATTTGAATGTTAATTTTAGAAGTGTTTTCAAAGTTAAACTTTGGTTGTTATGATTATAGAGGATTTCTCCAGCCTTATAATTACACACTATATAACAAATGAGCATATCTGGGATTTGAATGCTATAAGTGATTAACAATAATGCATTAGAATTCATCCACCATTAAACAACACTACATTCTTTATAATTTTTGGCTCTCTTCTATGTACTTTGGCCTATCATGGAAAACACAATAATTATTGAGTTTCACAAATTTATATGATATAGTTGAAACCAAACACACCAAAATCATGTGAAATGATACTAATGAATGTCAAAAATAAAAATTTTAAATTCTTATAGGCAATTACAAACATAAAACATGATGATCTCTGGCATGACAAAACATCTAGGTCTCATGGTAGAAAAGAGTGCATTATTGATCACATGTTTAAATTTTAAACATGAACTATCTCAAGGGAGATAATCTAGGAGGTTTGGAGAGAAATACTTGGCACTTGGCATCTCTACCCAATAATTTACCACTCAAGTAAAAAACAAGGGCACAATTTGATGAATGGTATAATAAGCCATGAAAAATATTTATTTGAGGTCTATATTAAATAATCTTGAAGCCTATAAATCTCAGTAAATTTTTTAAGTCCTCTTATAAAATTAAAGGGGTTGTCACCATATCTAGATATAAGGTGTTGAATCCAACTGAATCTATTGATTGATTTCTCTCTTTACATTCATCTAGACCATTAATTATATATAATCTTTGGCCTTCCTAAATAGACACATGTCTTCAAGCCTTGAATCTCAATCTGAACCCTATAGTAACGGTATTGATAGAGGAAGATCCCACCTCTTCATATAGAGAAATGGAGACAAAGGTCATTGTTTAAGAGTAAAGGTACTAAGACACATATGATATTAATCCTCGTATGCATATGCATATGTATATGTATATATATGTGTATAGATGTATGCATATGTATACATGTACATATATACATAGACATACACACACACATATATGCATATGTATTGTTTATGGATAGAGTGTTATATGATATGAATTCCATGATCCAATAGTAGTGGACTATGATGTTGGCCATCTATGACACACATTAGATGATATCAATGAGTATAAAACTCAATTCATCATATCAAATATTTAATCTAATCTTGTGCACATATGTGTGTACACACACACACACACACACACACACACACACACACACACACACACACACACACACACACACACACACACACACACACACACACACACACACACACACACACACACACACACTGGAATTCAACACTATATCTTCTTATTTTGTGCCACCAACTAACCCTAAATATCTATGATGCCCCACCAAATGAGATTTTAGATCTAAGATCTAGACTCCTCTTATCTTGAGCTTTACAGATCTACACTCTTTCTTGCTTAACCTTGATCTATGGGATCTATTCTCTCTCCCTAACATCTCAACCTTGATATTTTCTAAAATTTAAATAGTTAATAAATATAATGAGTAGCTTGTAAACTATTTAAAGTGCATGAAATCATTGAGATATTTCTAATCACATGTTTTATATTTAAATTTTTATTTATGCTTTAAACAATCGACTTCACCTTTAAGGCATATAAATGAGACCTTTAAAATAAAGTAACATACAACTAATGAAAATAAATAAGAATGTATGTATGCTTTATCCTTGTGAACTATAGCTTGGAAAATGGAATCACATAACTACCATAACTATTATGTTAATATTTTAATAAGTTATCCTTGGGTTGTAAACCCCTGAATTGGCCAAGCTTTGGATTGACATTCAAGTATTAATATTACACTTAGTATTGTGATAAATTCAAAATCATAATATCTATATGATACAAACTATTTTTGTCATTATGTGGAACACCTAATAGATCCCCTAACTCTATGTTGAGGATATTAAAGGATGCTTTGAATAATAATGTGGTTCACAATCGGTTGTGAATTGAGATGTTGGCCACTATCTATAGACACCAAGCCACTTAGATTTGACCAAATGAATTATTAAGATGTGTACATGACTCCAAAAATTAGGCCTCTCAAATGCCACCATGATTGGTATGGGAATCCAAAGTTGATGTAGAAAAGAGGCTAGACTTCCAAAGGCCATAAATTTTGATTTGTAGCTCCATTTGAGCCCATCTTCATGTCAAAACAAATATCTCAAAAAGTTTGGTGTAACCTTAACCCAACTTGTCTGGTTATGGACATTTTAAATATTTTTTGGGGGATATGCATGGCCATCTAAGGGTTTGAAATTGTAATTTAATATTATTTTCTAAATTTTTCTAAACTTAGAAATTATCTATTTTTGTAACCAAAATTGAAATTTAGTCAATATTCATCTGACATGTTAATTTTAGTTTTTAGTTTATTTTTGGAGATTTTTATAGTTACACATGATTGCATACAAATCTTAATAAAAATAACTATTGCTAAAAAGAGAAGGTCGAGTTTTATTATTTTTAGAGTTATAAATTTTTGCATGTCAACTCTAATACTAAGTTAAGGCTTATTTAAGCATGGATTGTAATTATTTGAATAATTTAATATGAATCAATATTGATTATTGATTTTAAAGATTTGACTATTGATATTTAATCATATTAATAGTAATCAGGTTCATTAAAAGTCAATCCCTACAATTACTCTTCATGAGAGAAGACTTTGTAAATGTGATATCTAGCAAGCAGTCTCCTTTGTATTTGTTTCCACCATTGTCATTCCCAAGTGGTATTTCATAATCACTAAATTGATTAGGTCAAGGTTCAATAATTGATTTCATGTGATCCAAGTGTAGATTTATTCTTTGATCATGGCTTCCTTATATTTTATTTTTTCACAACGATATTGAAGGTAAATAATCTAAGATGATTTCATGTCATTATGAGCTTTGTTCACATAAATAACAAGTTATTTCCATTAATTTGGGTTCACATGGCTATGTTTTATATATATTTTGAATAAGTGGACAAAATCATACCACTTTATATAATCATGGAACTATTAGAAATGTAGTGATCACCCCTTTTTAAACTTGGGATTATGTACAATCCATGACCCCATGAGACTATGATGTTGATAAGTGTGACCATCCTAATGACTCATTTTTTTTCTCATATAGATAAAACTTAAATCAAGTTAGCTATGTGTAGACCAATTATTTTATTTAGGATGGAAAATGAGAAAATATTGGATTTTTTATTTTAGTCAAAGTGGCCTTAATAATATTATGTAACTGATGTCGATGCCACTATCGGCTATAATTTTGAGGGCCAAATAAAAAGTGAAGTTGGTGTTATAAAATGGACTTATAACTATATATGTTTTTGGTAGTTTATGATCAAGAGATGTGGCACCCATCTAGAAAACACACATATGGATATGGCTATAATTTTGGGGGCCACATAAAAAGTGAAGTCATTGTTATAAATAGAACTATATATGTTTTTGGTAGTCTATGATGAGTAGATGTGGCACCTATCTAGAAATCACAAATATGGAATTCTATTCGGAATGTTTGAGTCGATTAGAACCTCATTAATGCATTACTATATTGACTCATAGATGATATTTTAATTAAGTTTTTTATGCATCTAGTGTAATATGGACACACATGCATATGATAAGTACTTTAGGTGCATGGAACACATGGATACAATGATCCATGAGTGCACAATATTAGGTGTTTATGGCCACATGGGTGGTGGGTCCAATACTACTTCCTTCACCTTGAATGTGATTCATTGTGAAATCCATGGTATTTATACAATCCCATTGGTGTGGTGTTAAATAAATTCCAAAATTGTTTGAATAATTTCCTCAAAATAAGCTATGGTGACAACCATGGATGTGTGTGACAAGCAATAAAATGCAATTTTAGATGCTTTAGTTAAGTTGCATATAAATTTATAGTCATAGTCAGAAACTTTAGAGGTCATGTGTGCATGGGGAACCATTATGCCCTTACCTCTAATGCAATTTCATTATCTTTTACAAACTCTTTGAGACATATATGAGGCTATTAATGAATTATTTTCTAAAATCTAATTTAAACTAGGGCTAAATCTTGGGGGAGACCACATGAAAATAAACATGATTTTTGGATGTCATAAAGTTAAATTATATTGTGATATGACCCATATATATATATATATATATATATATATATATGGAGTTCATGGTGGTAATATTTAATATAGTAATTAGGTTTTAATGAACCCAAATACTATCAAGATAATAAAATATCAATAGATAAAGCTTATGAAATAATAACCTATATTGGTTCATATTGAATAATTTAAATAATTACAAACCATGTATAAATAATACTCAACTCAAAATTGGAGTTCACATGCAAAAATTTTGAACTCTTTTTTTGCATCATTCTCTGATTAAAAATAACTTAGCTCCTTCAAGTTGATTTAATTGTACTAATGTCATTTGATCTTATCAATCTTATTCAGATCCCATTTTGTAATCCAAGTGTTTTCTTCCTATTTTAATCCTTATCACTGTACCAAATATTTGTCATAAATTCCTTGGCTTGTGTTTACTATCTTCTCATCCATAACCCGACTATTTTTTCTTTCTTCTTGTTTGGTACCTATTATTTCCAATCTCCTTCTTCATATTTTTCACCTTCACCATATTTTTCATGGAAATCATATAAATATAGAACATTAAATACTAGAGAGATATCAAAATTCTATATTAAACTCACCTCATAATCATTGCCATTAATTTTCTTCACAATTTTGCATAGTCGAATTTTCTTGTACTTCAACTTGTTATATGTGACTTTCAAAAATCTCTCTTTTCACAAGTAAATCATCACCAAATCTCATTCTTAAAATTTTCTTAATACTATTTTGGCATTTGATGTTGATTTATACATCTCATTACTTTCTTGCAACTTTATTCTTTATTCTTGTAACTATTGTATATGTTCTACAAATGCTTCTGCATCACCACTAACTCACTCTATAATTGCTAACTATACCAAATATAAAAAAATTTAGTATTTATTTTATAAATAATCTAAAATTCTAGTTTTATTAGTGATTTGTTCACTAAACTATTATATGTAAATTTATCTTGCAGTAAATCCAAGTCCCATTGCTTGGGTTTCTCTCAACTATGCATCTCATAAAATTTCCCATAATCATGTTTATAAATTTTGTTTGTCCATCTGTTTGGGGATGGTATGCACTACTAAATTATAGGTTAGTATCCATATTCCTCCAGAAAAGACTTAGAATTTTTTTTACCTATTTGATGTAATGGTTTTTGCAAGATCATGCAATCTCACAATATCCTTAAAAATAATTTTGAAACTCTAGTGGCATTATTAGTTTTCTTACATGTAATAAAATGAACCATCTTAAACAAATTATTTACAAAAAAAAAAATTGAATTATTACCTATCTATGTGTTTGATAATCCCAATGAAAAATCCATACTTGAATTTGTCCATGGTCCTCTTAGAAATAGTAATAGCATGTACAACCCTATATTTTGTGTATGTCTTTTTGCCACCTAACATATCCTACACCTTGAAACATATCTTGTCACATATCACTTCATCTTTGGCCAAAAATAATTTTCCTTCATCAAAGCTATTATATTTTTCTTACCAAATTATTCATCCAAACCACCAGTGTGCAATTCTCTTATAATATTGTCTCTTAAGCACCCGATTGGAATACATAATTGTTTCTCTTTGAAGAGATAACTTGCCTTCATAAAATAATTATAAAAAATAGTACTTGTCTCACCTATTAATGGATTCCTACATTGCTCAACCATATTTCCAAAATTTAGATCAGTATCATATACTTCCTTAATAAATTTAAATCCAACTTCTTCACTCACTATAGTAGTTATCAACCCCATTCACTTGCTTAAAGATCAACTAATTGATTTTATTTTCTTGATTTGTTCTTCAACATAAAAGTATAACCCTAGAAGAAAGACACCCACTTTACATGCCTAATATTTATCTTCTTTTGAGTGTTCACATAATTCAATGAATCATGATTAGTAAATAGAAAAAAATCTTTAGACACTAGGTAATGCCTCCAATGTTTGAATTTTTGTATAATGGCCTAAAATTCAACAACATATGTAGAGTAATTTGTTCTTACTTGATTTTATTTATGAATAGAATATGTTATTGGCTTCCCTTATTGACTCAACACATCACCAATTCCCATAAATGAAACATCACAATCAACCTCAACCACTTTTATAAAATATGGTAATGCTAAAATAGGCTTGATCTGGGCAACAATTTAGGCGACAATTCGGGTGACAGTTCCACCCCAATTGATGACAAAACTTCTGAGAGCCATAACTTTTGCATCGTAGCTCCAATTGACTCACCGTTTGAACCATTGGAAAGATAAGAATGAGGAGAAAATCATGAGATGGAATGGAAATTTTATTGATGAATTTTGACCCTTGAAAACCTAATGGAAGTGACCCAAATTTCAATTTTAGTAGTGCAGTCTAAAAATAGTAATTCCTCGAATTATGTAGTGTTTTAAATCTTGGAATTTGAACTAATTAATCTCCCTTGATATTTTTGACCTTCCACATCCTCCCCATGCTTTCAAAATTTTTATAAATAAAGAGGTAACCCAAAATGTGAAGACAGACATCTCTTCCCAGAGATAAGCATATATTTGTATTGGGATCTTGAGTAATACTACATCTCTTCTTAGAGAATTCATTGTTACTATGTTATTTCAATGCTATTGAAATATTTATCAGCTAAAAATTCTGAGTTTTGGATGAGTGGTATCAGAGCAGTTTGTCTTGAGAGTGTATGATCTCGAGGATGAAGTTAGGCTATAAGAAGCTTGGGTGGGAAACAACAGAGCTTCCAAATTTTCCTCCTGTTCACTCCAAATGACTTCAAATGGTGGATGACACTGAGACATCTGATCCTTTCAAGGAAATTGTGAATGAATCCCTCTAATGGTAACAAGGGTAGATGCTACAATAATTTGGCCAAATTCTTCAAACACTTTCGATGGGAAATTCTAGCTCCGCAACTACACTTCCTAGCTCCTCATCCAGGGAACATCATTTTAGTGCCCCAACACCATTCAAGGTTTAGGTAAATTTTGATATTCCTACATTTGAAGGCAAAATCAATGCTGATGTAGTAAAAAATTGGTTGGATCAACTATCTTCCTACTTCTCTGTAAATAAGTTCACCAATGGAGAAAATATTACTTTTGCTCTTTTAAAATCATCATTGCCCATGAAAAACTAGTGGGAAGCGTACAAAAAGAGGTTTCAGTATAGATGACATTGGCCTTGAGGTAGAACCTACCTGGAATGATTTTGTGGAAGTGGTGAAAGAAGAATACTATCCCATCGGAGCATATGATGATCTGTACATATAGTGGCAACAACTTCACCAAGGTAAGGACCAATCTATTTAGGATTACACAAACACTTTTCATTCTTTGTCTGCAAGATTTGGCATTCAAGAAAGTGAGAAATATAAGACTCTCAAATATCATGGTGGACTACAATGGTACATACGGGGGAAATGGAACTCTTCAATTTGTAAACCCTTGGTGAGACATACAAATTCATAGTGAATATTGAATAGAAGCATGGCAAAAAGAATACAAAGAGTCAACCCTCAAAATGGAAAAATGACAAGGAAGGTCAAAAATGAGGCCAAAATTGGAAGTAAAAGAAGTTTCAGGATAAGAAATCCCAGAAGGGGAAGGCTAGAAAATGGTGTGATTACCACAAAAGTAGAACTCACTCCAAAGAAGAATGTAGAGCCATCAAGTCACTACTTTTTGAGTCACAATACTCAACATCTACTACTCTACCTCATACACAACCCACAGTCGAAGAGGACGAAGAATAAATTATAGATGCTAAGCTTGACACCATCGTCACTTCATCACAAACCTGTGAGGAAAGACCAGATGACAAGGAAAGATTGTTTCACTCCAAATTATGGGTAAAAGGTAAGCCTCTACATTTCATTCTTGATAGTGGGAGTTAAAAGAATTTAATCTCTACTAAAGTTGTGAAAAGTCTAAATATATTCATGAAGCCTCATCTAAATCCCTACAATATTAGATGGTTGAGCCCAAGGAGAGACCTCCATGTGACCCATCAGTGTCTTCTTTCATATGCTATAAAACCACTCCAAGATGAAGTCTTGTGTGATGTGGTCAATCTAGATGTTTGTGGTGTACTCCTTGGTCAGCTGTTCATGTATGAGTGACATGGCATCTATGAATCATGAACCCAAAGGATCACCCTCAATCTTGGAATACAGTGTTATAGGGTACTAGAGGTACCACCTCCCACATATATCTCCCTGATCAGTGCTAAGCAATGCAAGAGATTGGTGGAGAAGACATAGCAATTTGTTCTCATGGTGGTCAAACCATAGAAATCCAAGAAGCCCAATGTTGCAGTCCTAACTACACAATCAACACAACAACAAAAGTAGATAAGATGAATCATAGGAGAATATGATGACTTATTCAAGTCACCCATAGGATTTCCACTGCATTTCTAGGTAAAAATTCTATCGATTTGATCCCAGGATCACCTTTGCCTAATAGTCCTATGTATCGCAGATCAATTCTGGAAAATGATGAGATAAAAAGATAGATTCAAGAATTGATCCAAAAGGGTCACATCAGGCCAAGATCTTCACCTTGTGGTATCCCAATTGTCTTGGCACCAAAGAAATATGGAACATGGAGGCTTTGCATTAACTACCGAGCCTTGAATAAAATCTGTGTGAAGAATCACTACCCTCTCCCCAAGATTGATGACCTACTAGACCAGCTCCGTGGTGCGAAGTTCTTCACCAAAATTGATCTCAAATTTGGTTATCACCAAATTCCCATCGATCCCGCTGATGTCTAGAAGACTGTATTCAAATCTAAGGAGGGGCTCTTTGAATGGTTGGTTATGCCTTTTGGCTTAACTAACGCACATGCAACCTTCATGAGGATGATGGATGACATCCTATGAGCCTTCACCAACTCATTCATGGTTTTCTACTTATATGACATACTCATCTATAGAATAACATGGGAAAAACATTTGGAACATGTTCGTAAGGTGCTTCAAACTATTTGGGAGCACAAGTTGTATGTAAATCTTGACAAATGCACATTCGGGATGACATCAATTCAGTACCTTGGGTACATTGTGAATGAGGAAGGGGTCCATGTTGATCCAAAAAAGATTCAAGTTATTTGAGAATGGTCCACATCAAGGACCCTCATAGATCTTCACATCTTTTTGGGTCTTGCAAATTTCTACCGCAGGTTGGTTCTTGGACTTTCACATGTTGCTTGGTCATTAACCCAAGTGACTAAAGGAGGAGCTAAAGCTATATTTCAGTGGGGTGAAATACAATAAAGGGAATTTGAGAATTTGAATAATAGACTCTGCTTAGCCCCTATTATTGGCTTGCCAAATTTGCATCAACCTTTTGAGTTGATGATAGATGCATCTGAATATGCCATGGGAGTTGTCATCATGCAACATGGCCATCCTGTTGCATATCATAGTGAAACTTTCACTAATACAGTCAAGAAATATCCAACATATAATAAGGAGATCTATGCCATTGTGCAAGCCTACAAACAATGGAAACACTACATCTTGGGGAAAGAGACAGTCATCCACACTAACCACAGACCATTGGAATTCATCCAGATGCAAAACAAACTACGAAATGAGAGGCACCAAAAGTGGGCCACATATCTTCAACAATTCCACCTGATAATCAAACAAAAAAAGGGGAGCTCAAATATAGCTATAGATTTTTTTAGCCACCCACCAATTATTGTACTCACAATAGTTCTTGACCTGTGCAGACATGAGATTGCCACTTGGGGTGCTTTGTATGTAGCAGATCCTACCTTTGCTGATACCTATCAAGCACTTCAAAAAAGTAAACATGTTTCTAATTTATATTTGTAAGATAATGTCCTCTATCTTATGGGGCACATCTATGTTCCAATTTTAGAGCAACAAAAGATGATATGGGAAGCACACTTCAGTAGGATAGCTAGACACTTTGGTATCAAAAAGACATTAGCAGTTCTTCAAAAACACTTCTATTAGCCCTATATATGAAAGGATGTGGAAAGATATCTCAAATATTATACCCCATGTGCGATAGCCAAGCCAAAAAATAAGAAGTAAGGATTGTACACACCATTGCCAGAACCAACCAGGCCTTGGGAATCCATCTCAATGGATTTTTTCTCAAGTTTTCCCACTTCAAAACATGGTAAGGACTATATTTTTGTGGTAGTTGATCATTTTTCAAAAATGGCTATCATGATTTCTTGTAAGAAAAATATATCTACTGAGGAAACTACTCAACTATATTTTAGTCATGTATGGCTCCATTTTGGTCTCCCCAAGTCCATTGTCTCAGATCGAGATAGTAGGTTCCTAAGCATCTTCTAGTCCACTCTATGGAAGATGATGGATACTAAGCTGATGAAGTCCACAACCTTCCATCCATAGACTGATGGTCAGACAGAGGTGGTAAACCACTTGATTGTTCACATGATTCAGATGTATCACTCCAAACATCCATGCACATGGGATGAGGGACTTTTTTTCATACAACATGGATATAATCGGGTTCTGCACATCTTGACCAAGCATAATCCATTCCAATTATGTTTTGGGTTCCAACCCATGGCACCAATTGATATAGTTGTTCCATTTTCCACCATGGAATACACACCTCATGGAAGATCTAAGGCAGCAAAAGCAACAAAGTTTATTGAACAAATGCAACACATCCAGCAACAAGTTCATGACATCCTGGATAAGATGAATCAAAAGTATAAGCAATGCCATGACAAACATAGGATTGCACACCATTTTGTTGTGGGTGACAAGGTTTGGTTGTGGCTTCAGAAGGAATGCCTTGCAGGCCCACACAAAAAGATTTGACCTCTGTGATATGGTCCCTACACCATCACCAGAAGAGTTGGATAAAATGCTTTTGAGTTAAACCTACCAGCCTACCTTGGTTTGCATCCAATATTCAATGTGGAGCTCCTAAAACCATATCACCCACCTCTATTGGACACTTCAATTGTAGAAGAAAAACTAGACATTGATGAGCTTGATCCACAGAGTTTTTATCTAGTGGAAGAGGATCAGATTGTGGATACTTGGATGAAGACAATAAGAGGATGCTCTATTCTACTTTATTGAGTGGTCAAAAGGGGTCAGCTTAGCCACCAAGGTGAGTGGCTCACAGAGAATCAAATCAAGAAAAAAATACCACACCTGATGCAAAACATTGACGCAATGGGGACCATTGATTTTCAAGGAGGGAGGAATGATCCATACAACAATTTAGGTGATAATTTAGGTGAAAATTCCACCCCAATTGATGATGGAACTTCTGGGAGCCATAACTTTTACACTGTAGTTTCAATTGACTCGTCGTTTGAACCGTTGGAAAGCTAAGAATGAGGAGAATGTCATGAGATGGAACTGAGATTTATATGATGAAGTTTTACCCCTAAAAACCCAATGGAAGTTCCCCAAATTTCAATTTTAGTAGTGCAGTCTAAAAATAGTAATTTCTTGAATTCTGTATTGTTTTAAATCTTGAAAGTCAAACCACTTAATCTCCTTTGAGATTGGTGACCTTCCACATCCTCCCCATGCTTTCAAAATGTGTATAAATGAAGAGGTAACCTAAAATGTGAAGACAAACATCTCTTCCCAGAGATAAGCATATATTTGTGTTGCGATCTTGAGTAATACTACATCTCTTCTTAGAGAATTCATTGTTACTGTGTTATTTCTATGCTATTAAAATATTTATCAACCATAACTTCTAAGTTTTGGATCAAGGATTTTTTATAATTTCCTTCTTTAATAACTCAAATCTTTTTGTTGTTGACCTTATCCATGCATATTCTTTTCATCTCGTATAATTTGTTATTGGTGCAACAAGACTACTAGAATTCTTAATGAACTTTCTATAAAAAATTGATAAACCATGGAAACTTCTTACCTCTATGATGATCTTTGAGAGAGGCCACTGAACAATTTCCATTACTTCTCCTTCATCCATTCTTACACCATTTGGTGAAACTACAAATACTGAAAACACCAAATAGTTCTACATAAACCTCCACTTATTCAAATTTTCATAGATTTTATCTTTTTTTTAACAATTATAATACCATTCTCAAATGTTATAAGTGATCTTATTTAGTATTATTGAATATTAAAATATCATCAAAATTACCCACCATAAAATTACCACTATATTCTCATAACAATGTGTCCATCACCCTCATAAATATGATGAGTGCATTAGATAAATTGAATGACATCTCTATTCACTCATATAAACCATTTCTAGTCTTGAATGCTATTTAAATTCATTTCCTTCATGATTTCAAAAATTATACCATCCACTCATTAGTTCAATCTTGGTAAAATATTTTGCTCTTACAATAATACCCATCATGTTGGTGTAGGATATTCATTATTCCATTTGATTATTAAATGGATAATTCCTACACTTGTAGCTTTAGCTTACTTAGGTGTGATAAGAGTTTAAGTCAATGAGAGGGTGAGTTCAACCTATATTTCCACCTAGAGTAGAACTGGGTGCCACTATGAGCTCTCTTATGAGTTTCATAGTGAGTTAGACACAGTCTAACTATGAGTTCTCCAATGAGTTAACTATCCTAATCTTTTATATTCTTCTTCACCATGCTATTGTAATTGAGCTGATAGAGCAAAGAAATGTAGAGCAGATAATTGGTAAGCAAGTTAATTTAATATAAAGGAAATTATTCCACATCTTCTTGCATGTTTTTGAATATAGACAAAGTCATCATTGTTGCAGAATTCTTTGTGTACTCACTCTACTAGAAGATCACCTACTAGCATATTTTGACATGGTATCAGAGATTAAGGTTCTGGTAATGAGCATCGATTTCTATGTTTAATTTCTTATTTTTTATTTTCTTGAATTAATTTAGAGGAATTTCAATATTATTCATATTGGCATTTGTATGCTTTTGCATCATAACTTTAAAGGATTTGTTGCAGATCTAGTTGAAGTTTTTGAGGGGTTTTCTAATAGAGATTGGAGGACTTGTAGATCTTGGTAAATTACTTAGCAATCTAGTTTTTTTTGTTGGCTTCATTTTTCCTCTTCGATCTCTATCTACATCCTTTGATAGAGCTTTTGGAAGGTGTATTTCATGGATTTCTATCAATGCTATTTGGGTATCTCTTTATGAAATATGAGGAGATTGTCATAAGGGTTTGTCCTACATAATCAACTTTGCATCCAAGGAGAAAACCCAACATTAAGGGAAATGTGGCTCCTAACACATTGGTTACAAATAAACATTGTTCTTTTTATAGATAGTTTGTTGCTCAGTTTCTCTTTTCAAAGTTTGACTTTCCACAAACTTAGATCGGTGTTCTACACCCTTGGATTGTCCACCTGACATGTTGGATTTATATTAATATATGGATTTTTCTCCCAAATGGCTCTTGAGGGGTTCTATTATCTTCACATCACCATCAACACACATATAACTGAATCAACCTCTTACAAAGGACTACATTTTTTTGTTCTCAAAATTTATTTTTAGACCACTACATTTACCTCATGTTGTTGTATTTACATTTTATGATCCCAAATGAGGAGAAAACATTGGGAGTCAATCCCTTTTTCACTTCACATAGACTGCATATCTATCTTCTACATAATCATTTATGTACATTGATAGATGGATTCACATTCACATCACCCATCATTCTCTCTGTTGGCTGCTTGATTGATGGCATTTTGAAAGCTTCTATTATGGTGGTGACCAAAGATATAGATTTCTAAACACCACTCACATGTAAAACCATGATCAGTTACATACAAATATGAGGTGTTGTGCAAGGATTCGATCCTAAGGCATGGACTCCATTATTTTTCTCTTCAATGTTTGTTGATAACATGAAAGATAAAAACTACTAGTGTACATGTAGATCTGAATGTGCATGCAAATGGTTGTATAAATCCTCCATCTATCCTTGCATGAATTATGGGGACATGAGCTCACTAAGTTATAAAATACAAAACACTAAATACTACCTAAAAATAATTAAAAAATTAAATCATGTTTTATTTCTTTTTAAAATAGCTTTGCATAATTTTTTTAATTAAAAACCCCTTATAAGAGGATTTTTTTATAAAAATCCACATAAAGATGACTGGGTAGGTTTTTTTAAATTTTTGTTGATGTGAGAATGTTCATGGTTTTATATTGATTCCAATGGGTGGTTACACGGAATTATTAGTGTTTGACCTTGATGAGTATTTAAAATTTAAGTGCAATTTAATTAAACAGGTCATTAATGATGGGAAAAGTATTTTACTACAACTTTTGATTGGCAACTAAGAATTGAGTACCACTTTTATCAAAAGTGCATGTTTTTTCTTCCTCTTTTCATTGGTATAATTTATTTTATAAAACACACTAAAGTTATAAAGTGCCATATTCAGGGGGTTATGGGCCCTATTATTTTATATAATGTACATCTTGAACCTACTAATTTTATATGTTTGGACTCATTTTCATCCTATTCTGAAGCACTAATTTCTCATTTGGGCACATTCTTGACTATGCCTGATGTCCCTTTCATGAGTGTGCTTTGAGGGTTTATTGAAGAATATTTTGTGCAGTTGTGTACTTCCTGGTGTCTTGTCTCAATCATGTTGACCCCATTTGAGACACTCTAAATGAGGAGAGTTGTTTCATCTCTAGTGATCCTTCTTGGAATGGACAATTATGATTCATGGCATGCTTACAAAAAACACTTAATCACACATAAGAATCATATTCCATTCCTATATGGATAGATTTCTAAACCCATTGATCCTGTGTTATTTGATAAGTGGAATAATAATTGTGACAAGGATTTTGCCACTCTGTTACTACATGTTTCAATGGATCTTCATTTCCATGTAGAATATATAGAGTGTCCATGCACTATTTGGAGCATACTACAAAGTCTTTTCAGTGATCCTGCTGAGATTTGTGTGATACCTCCTCCTTTGATTTCTATTGTCTTTTCTAAGACTATTTTATTCTCTTATAATTCTTTTATTTATTGTGATGACACATCCATGGTGGATAGTTCTCTTCCTTATGTCAATCCCCCACTACAAGATGAGATTTTGCTAGAGCTTAGTTATCACATTATAGATTCTACATCCATTCTTGTGAAGATTTTTGCTCTTATTAAGACTTCATAGAATTTTATTTATGAGAAATTTTCTAATTTTAGTGAGACTATGCACATTGAGAGTATTGACGACTCATATGTTCTTATAGATTATAATTTTATAGATATGAGTACTTCATCTATAGACCAGTTTTTAGTTTTGACAATTGTTGAGCCTTAATCTCCACTTCCCATGGACATTATTTCATTGAATGTTCCATGTCTATCTTATTCTTTGGCTATTCTCTCCCCTTCATTGTATGCTTCTTCATTGCCATCTTCTATAGTTAGTCTAGTGATATCTGATCAGACTTTGGCACATTTGAGCATTAACAAGGAGACATTTGAGAATTTTTTAGAGATATACATCTTGATTCCTATATGCATTCCACTTGAGTGGGAATTCAATAATTTAACATCTTTTGGTTTCTTTCTTCTGAAAAGAAGAGATTGCATTTATTATAGAGGGACCTACTACAACATTGTCCATGCAACATTCTATGCATACCTTCTCTCTCTTCCTTATGGAGGAACACATCTTTCATATTTTGTAGGATACTGGGATCATTACTATGTACTTGGGTACCTCATCAGGCCTCATTGTTGGGACCCAATTTCATAGCCCACCTAAGCTATGCTTAAAGGGGGATGTTAGTGTGGGCCTTCTATTCCTACCTTATTTTATTTGTCTCTATTTTGGTGGGGGGGGAGTTTTTTCCATTGGGTTTTCTCCTTTTATTCCACTTATTGAGAGTTGCATTGTATGTGTGTACCTCATTAGGCCTTGTTGTTGGGACCTATATTTTTTTTTCTACCCACCTAATCTATGCTTAAGGGGGGTGTTGGTGTAAGATATTCATTATTTCATTTACTTATTAAATGGATAATTCATAAACTTATATATTTAGCTTACTTAGGTGTGATAAGAGGTTAATTGGATGAGAGGGTGAGTTGCACCTAGAGTTAAATTAAGTGCCATTATGAGTTGTTTTATGCGTTCCATAGTGATTTACACTTAATCTAACTATGATTTCTCTATTGAGTTAACTATCCTACTTATTTATATTCCTCTTCACCATGCTATTGCAATTGAGTTGATTAGAAAAAAAGTAGTGTAGAATAGATAATTGGTAAGCAAGGTAATTTAATAAAAAGACAATTATTGCACGTCTTCTTGAATGTTTCTAAATATAGACAAGGTCATCATTGTTACATAATTTTTTATGTTCCAACTCTACCAAAATATCACTTACTGGCCTATTATGAAATATCATATCATCTAAATGAGGTATATAAAATCTATGCTTGATTGTAATTTTATTGATTGATCTACTATCCACACTCATCTCCACCCTCTATTTTTATTTGGAGTTAGTAACGTTGGTGTTTCACATGGACTCATGCTCTCCCTTACTACACACTTCCTCACCAATTCAGTAACATGTTTATTTAATTTTGCATGTTATGTTAGAATCATTATATAAGCTTCTTGATTGGGTAGAGATGACCTTGGATTCAAATCAATATGATGATGAATATTTATCTTTGATGTTAAACCATCTAGTAACTCTTCATGATATGTGTCATCCTCGACATCATCTTATGCTCTCCTTTGTCTTTGATTCACAATGATCTTGATTAATTATTCTACTTTCCCCAATAACTCTTGCATAGTCTAGTTCATATGAATGATTACTCCTCACCCTCTCATCATCTATTACACCTCCAAGATTCAAACTTGCTCTGATACTAAATAATGAACCCAAATACTATCAAGATAATAAAATACCAATAGGCAAAGCTTCTTCAATAAAAACCTTGATTGATTTGTATTGAATAATTTGAATAATTACAAACCATGCATAAATAAGCCTCAACTTAGCATTGGATTTAACATACAAAAATTTGAAACTATTTTTCTAGATCAAGTTTAGTGACCCCTTCTAGAGCATAGTGTTTATCTGGGTAGTAGATAACTAAAAACAACCCAAGAACAAAATATGATTCTTATTATATCGAAGTATTAAAATCAATCCACTTCTAGATAGATACAACCTTAATATTTTACAACAATGTACCTTCCTTGATGTTAATGGAAACAAAATGTCATGTGTGACTAAATATCTCCACATATTCATAGAGTTCACTAAAATCAACCTTAAAAAAAAAAAAAAAAAAAAAAAAAAAGAGTTTTGGCTTTGTGACCCCATTACCCTAGGATCATTTCCACACGTTTCCTTATAATTCCAATCAAGATTTAAACCTTTGATAGAGATATAGAAAAAAACAAAGATCTATAAATACCTAGATATGTATAGAATAAGGGTTTTACCACACCATGACTTATTTTGATACCAATGTAAATATATTCCAACACATATTTGTCTATTTCAAATGAATTCATGAGCATCACTAAAAACAACCTAAGAATATATTTGCATGACATGATCATGATAGAAGAAAAAAATCATAAACAAATTCAAACCCAATGGCTTTGTTAGTCTACAACCTCACCATTATTTTCACCTTCATAATCAGAGTGATAAAAAACCATAATTAAAGACCAAGCTTCATTTTGTATAGTAAACATATTTGTTATCACAAAAATTTAAAAAACATGTGTCTAAATAAAAAGTATAAAAAATAGACATATAACCAATAGACATGAATGCCACCAACCCCTCGCAACAATGACCATTCATAATGCAACCTTCTTTGATCCAAAGGGAAATACACCTTAAATTTTTCATAGATATATTGGATCTAGTTAAGATAGATTCGAAGTATTCTTTACTGTAAAATAAATCACTGTCAACATTATCTACCATAAAAATAAACCCAACTATCTATGCTTCTGAGTAATTAAAGAAAGGATCTTCTTACCTCTTAAACTACTATCTTATATAATCTTCATATAAACAGTATTTAAGACAATATTTCCATGAAAAATGAACAATAAAACCTAACCAATATCACACATTCAATATGGCAGATATACTAATCACAACAAACCATACAAAATTACTTATCAATAAATCTTCCTTATGTCCAAAGATAAACAATGCAATTACTCTTGAAAATGACAAAGTATTTTCACAAAAATTCCCACACGCCAACAGTTCACTAAACAAAGAGAAATAATAATATTTACCAATAAAAAAAAGTTTACATGGTTATAAAATTATTTTCTAATTAATAGAATGTAAGATAAATAATATTTTTATTTTTAAAAATCAATAATTTTCAAATAAATTACATCCCTAATATTATATTTAACAATTCTTAAACCATAAATAGTTAACAAAAGAGCACTAATAGAAAAACTGAAACTTAAATAACTTATATTTTTCAAATATGAACATTTAATTTTTTTTAATACAATTAATTAGCACTAAGAATTTCACAACTTATTTCATTTGTATGTGCTTTAAATGTTAAAAGTGTGAATGAATATGGGTGTTAGTAGTATTACATGACACACACATTTCATTTAAAAACAGTATCATAAAGGATTTCTAATAATCCTTATAATTATATATATTATAACAAATAAGAATTTGTTAGCTTTGAATGTTAAAAGCGTGTAAGGATAAGAATTTGTGTCATTTCTCCAGCATTAATTAACTTCGGTTGTTATGATTAGAGATATCTCACAAACCTTATAACTATACACTATGGAACAAATGAACGTATCTCGGTTTTGAATATTAGAAGTGATTTACAATAATCCATTGGAATTCATCCCAATTAAACACCACTACATTCTGTATACTTTTTTGTTCTCTCCTACATACTTTGGCCCGTTGTGGAAAACACATACTTTGCCGTTGTGGAAAACACAGGAATTAATGAATTATCTTTCACAGATTTATGCGAGAGAGTTGAAACCCGAACACAACAAATACATGTGAAAAATACGATGAACGTCAACAATCAGTTTTCGAAATTGTTGGAGGCAGTTATAAACCGAAAACGTGACGATCTCTGGCATGCAGAAACATGCAAGTCTCGTGGCGGAATATTGTCGATGCGCATGTTTAAATTTTAAAAATGGACTATCTGGAGGGAGACAATTTAGGAGGTTTGAAAAATCAAATACTTGGCACTCGGCATTTCTATCCAACAATCTCCCACTCGAGTACAAAGAAGGGCAGTATTTGGCGAAGGGCTCTCTTCTATCAGGCCGGGAAAAATATTTCCTTAAGGCTTGTTTTAAATAATCTTGTAGCCCGTGAATTCCGGTATTAAATTACAAAGGCCTCTTATAAATTTAAAGGGGTTGTCGACATATCTAGATATCAGGTGCCGAGTGCTCTCCCGATGTTGGGCCCTCAGGAATGCAGCCAAACCCCTATCTATCTAAAGGCTTTGGCCTTCCTAAATAGTTACATCTCAACATGCAACTAATGAAATTAAATTATTATGCAACTATGCTTTAGCTTTGTGAACTATAAGTAACATGCAACTAATGAAATTAAATTATTATGCACATATGCTTTAGCTTTGTGAACTATAAGTTGTAACCTAGAATCACATGACCACCATATCTATTATGTTAATATTTTAATTAGTTATACTTAGGTTGTAAACCCTTAAATAGGTTAAGCTATAGAATGACAATCACTTTATAAACATTACATTTATTATTGTTGGAAATGCACAATCAAAATATCTATATGAGTTAAATTATTTTCAGTATTATCAAGGACACTTAATAGATCCCTTAACTTTACATTGAGGATGTTAGAGGATGTTTTGAGTAATAATGTTGTTCATAATTGATTGTGAATCGAGATGTTGGTCATTATTAGTAGACACTAAGACATTTAGATTTGACTGAATGCATTATTGAAATGTGTGCATGACTCCACAAATTAGGCATCTCAAATTCCCCCGTGAATGTTTATGGGAATCCAAAGTTTGTCATTGTAGCTACTCTTCATGAGACAAGACATTCCTAAATGATGTATTTAGCAAGCAATCTCCTTTGTATTCAACCCATGTCATTCCCAGCTTGTATTTCAGAGTCATCAAACCGATTAGGTCAAGGTTCAATAACTTATTGCATGTGATCTAAGTGTAGGTTTAGTCATTAGATCATGACTTCTTTACATTTTCTATTTCCTTTCATAGTAATCTCAAAGGCAAATAATCTATCTAAGATGTTTCCATGTCATTATGAGTTTTGTGCTCTAAAATTACAATTTATTGCCATTAATTTGGGTTCAAATGGCTATGTTTTATGTCTTTTTTGAACAAGTGGAGAAAATCATACAATTTTATACAATCATATCATTATTGGAAACGTAGTGATCATCTACTTTTAAACATAAGATTTCGTATAATCTAAGACCTCATAAAATTGTGATATCAATAAATATCACCATTCTAATGACTCGATTTTTTTCCACTCATATAAATAATATCTAAATCAAGTTCACTATGCATGAACCAATTATTTTATTCAAGATAAAAATAAATAAATATTCCATTTTTATTTTAATCAAAGTGGCCTTATAAATATTATCTAAGTGAAGTCAAAGCCACTATCGGCTATAATTTTGAGGGCCACATAAAAAATGAATTCGTCGTCATAAAATTGACTTTGAACCATATATGTTTGGGGTAGTACATGAAGAAGAGATGTGGCACCCTTCTATAAACCTTGATTAATGCATGAATATATTGACTATTAGATGATATTTTAAATAATTTTTTTATCCTCAGTGGAATATGGTCCCGCATGCATATGATAAGCACTTTAGGTGCATGGAACGCGTAGATTAAAACGTGGGTGGTGGGTTCACTACTATATATATGAATGATAGAGTTTGTGGTAATTATATTTAATATGGTAGTTATATCTTTTCGAGAGTATAGGTGTTTATGTGAATATTAGACAATTATTTTATAGTGGTTGAGTATAATATATTAAAATGTAAATCGAATAACATTATATTTAGGTAGCCATTTTATTAGATATTTATTGTGACACAATTGAGACCTTTGTAAATTATGGTAATATTATAATATAATTATATCAATATATTTTTATATATTAAAATTAAGATTAATATTTTAATAGTAAGTTTAGTATGTTATATAATAATATAATTTATGATTTTATTTAAATGAGGAATTTATATTCAATGTTTGATTTGGACAAACTCACTTCTTGAGTTTTCAATAGATTTATAATAATTTTGATTTTATTTGTGTAGTAGATACAAATCGATATATAGACAACTTAAAGAGTGGACACAAACATATTAAAGATTAATACTTGTAATATTGTAAAATCAATTAATATAAATTTATTTTAACTTTCAAATAACTAAACAAAATTATCTTTTAAAAATATATAACTTACATATTCTAAATTTGTAAGTTGATATGCAATTAAAACAACTAAAATTAATTTAATAATTCATGTATAATAATCTTTTAAATATCAATTATAAATAAAAATAATAATATTGTTAGAGGTTAGATATATAGTTGTGCATTAGTCTCATACACTTTACAAAGATGCAATTAAGATTATTAAAAGAAAACTTTTGGAATGAGTTTTCGAATAGAATGTGGTCGGGAAGTATAGTTAATTTATAAATATTTTACTCCTACTTCACACCGAACATTACAGATCATAATATTAATGCACACCTTTTATACCATTTTTTCCATTCATTTTCATACCCATGTGGATATCAATCAAAGTGCCACGAGTTATTACATGGAAGGCATTGACCACGCTCTTTTTTATTATTGTATGTACGGTGGATGATGAAACGATCACAGAGCTGCTGCCTGTCGTGTTAATATTGCTTTTGGCATGTTGTCATGTTTAAATAAATAGACATATATATTAATAATGTTTAAAAGACAAAAACAATTTAAAGGATGTTAAGTGAGAAATTTATAACCATAAGAATGAAGCCACTGAAAAAGAGAAAGAATTGTACAGTTAAAGTTTAATTTAAATATTTTATTTTCTTCTAACATAAATTTTGGTTAAATGTTTTTATTTTTTCAGTATTTTTTTTTTAAAATATAAATTGAATATAGAGCTCTCTTGCATGCGGTTAAGATATTATTTTAAATGTTGTTATAATTAGAGAATTCGATGATATCGTATCATTTTATTTCAATTGTTTTTATGAATAAAAAGGATATTTTTATTTTTTCATATTTATTTTCTATATTTATTTTGGATCTTTTATCTATTCTTCTTATATATAAATTAAATTTCATTTTTTATTTAATTTTTCTTCATAAATTATTTAATCATAATATAAATAAGATTAATCTCAATTGCGTAGTATTACTAATTTCATTTAAAATACTTCGTTGATATAGTTTAAACATTCATCTCACATAATTTTATGCGTCTTTTTTTTAATAATATTGGATATGCAATGATAAAATCAACTACATATACTATACCTTTTATGATGTAAAAATTTGACACAATAATAAAAAAAAAAAACGAGATTGTGTCCCAAATGACTATGATGGAATAAATATTCCTCAAACCTCGATTATTAACTTATGATCATTGCATAAAACATTCATCAACAGATAAGAAAAAGAAAATCTACATAAAATCATTTAATTCATTTACCTAACTGTATTTTATAAATTGTATTGAGATTTATACAACTTAAAATTAAAATAATTTTATTTGAATTGTGTCTTCTTCAAAAGAGAACCTCAAAAACATTTTTGTACAATATAAAACCCCCATGGCAACGATAGAACGATTGAAAAGGTATTAAAAAATAGAGACAATAGGAAGCGAAAAATTGCAGGAAGAACTCACAAAAAGCAATAGCGACCCCAAATTCCCCACAGAGATTCATCAATGCATCGCTGCTCAGACCTTTTAATTTGTTTATCAATCAATTTGCAAAACTATTTAAAATTTTGGCAAAAATGTTAATGTTTCGACAAAAATATTGATGCAAGACACTAAATTTTCAGAGGCTATAAGTTTTGATCGAGAATGTTGGAGCTCCCATTAATATTAAAACGAATATATCAGCGAGGAAAAATGTAATTATAAGATGGCATATTAGTTAGGGTCGATTCTTTTATATTTTGGAACTATAAATGATTATTTAAATGTTTGAAACTGCATTTATATATATATATAATTTTAGAATTTTAAAAATTATAAATTTTTATAATTAAATGTGAATTTAATTGAAAACATTTATTAGTGCAAATTTTATATTTAGAGAATATATGAAAATTTTTAGTCCAATCTGAGTTTACATAGAAAAGATATTAAAAATAACTATAATTAAACTTGTAATCGAAAGTTACAGTCATTTAGGACCCTGATTTGATTTTTATATTTAAAAGACACATGAAAATTTTAAGACTATCTGAATTTGCATGTAAAAGTAATAAAAAATAGTAATTGTTGAATTTGTAACTGAAAGTTATTAAAAAGAGCAACTGTTAAAAATAGTAAAATCAATTAATTATAAAAGTTTTTTAATTTATTTAATTTTAATTGTGTTTTTCTTTTTTTTTCTTTTTAATAATATATATATCAATCCAATTTAAAAATTATATTTATTAAAATATTTTATATCTCTTTTATTCATTCGTAAAAATTAATAAAAAATAATATTTACAATTTTTTGAATACATTGTAATTATTGAAATTTTAATTTACTAATTTATAATTTCATCAAACACCATGTCTAAGTAGCCAACGGACGGCTAACTCCAATACATAAAATAAATAAATTAAAATAAATCATCAACAAAAGGGTAAAATTAATAATAGAGAAAATTAATGTTTATAGATAAAATAGTTGCATGATAATTTTGAGTTCTGTTGATGATTTTAATTAGTTATTGAAATTGGAGGTTAGGTTTGGCTTTTCTTAACTTGTAGAAGTATTGTGTTCAACAAAACATTGTTTCTTGTGTATATGTTATATTATGGTAAATAGGAAGTTTCAATTGATACGTCGTCATCATAAGATTGGACGATATATTTATTTGATTATAAAGTATTAATAATTTTTTTAATAAAATGATATTGTGATGTAGATTTATTGGATCCATTTATTGGAGTCCAATATTGAAATATAACATGGAGAACTCTCTGGTGGATGAATTTGTTTCACCATGTAAGCCTATGTTAGCCTAATCATAAAGAATTTGGTGGGCACGATAGATAATTTTTGGATAAGAGATTTAGCTTGTAATGTTATGGTTACGCTGATTCATATAAGTCTATCCACATTGGCAAGGGAGACATTACTATTAGTGGTAGTTTTAACACATTCATTTCACCATCCTCACACATATTAGTAACTGATTTACATAAAAATATATTATTAATTATCATACATTCTAAAGATATTCCTAAGGGGAATATAATAAAAGGTCAGTTGACCATAACTAACACATACCAACTCAATGTATGTTGGTGTGGCACCTCTAGAATTTATCATCTAGAATGATTTTGAAAAGTCGATAAAGGTGAAGTCACCATTATTGCATCATCTATCCGAAACCAATATGTGAAAATGCTCAAATGAGCATGTACAAACAAACTAACATGGTAAGATCTCCCTTCTTGATCTTGGTAGTGCAGACACTCAAATGCTCTATGTCATTCTTATCCACATCTGTAACAAATACAAGATTTGAATTGATTTAGAAACTATCATCTTCCACCACCATAGCTTCATCCTCTTTGAAATATTCTTCCTCTTTGTTGGTATTGAAACTCTCATATATTATTTTCTTGTCTTTCTACACCATGTGATTATTCTCCTCTAGTGGTATTAACCCACCTTTATTTGTATTGAATCCACCTCATCTTCTTATTGGAGTAAATTTTATTCTTATTGGCTTAATAGATGTTTTTATTAAATTCTATCTATTTTGTTTTTACTGTACCTTTAAAGCTAATTTATAATCCTTCTCCATGTAAAGTATTCAATGCATGTTTAATTCATCTCGAGTAGAAAACTTTAAACCATTTACATACCTTGAGGCCATCTTTTCTTTTGTTTCATCATGCTCCATTCATATGGAAAGATTGTAAAACTCATTTGCATATTCTTATATACTATGACCATTTAACCTTAAATTCTAGAATCTTATGTATAGGGTTTGTGCATAATCCATAGTAAAAATTTTGCAATCACCTTTTTCTCCACAATTTTCCATGAGTTGATCTTGTCTTTACTTTTTCTCTATCTTTCTTTCTTTAGGCAATCCCACCAAATTATAGCATGGCCCTTCAATTTTGTACATGTAAACATTACCTTCTTGTCTTCTCTCATAGTTCTCCATTAAACAAGCTTCTCCATGCTATTAATTCAATCTATCAACTCATACATTATTTTAAACTTTTTCCATAATCTAGAATATCAAATTTTATTTTTTCTTTCCTTCCTTCTAAATCTCTAACTTCTCTTCCACTGATGGTTTTATTCCTATTGTTCCTCCTCTTGTATACTTTCTTCTCCATAATTTGTGTTATCCTCTACTTTATCTTTTGTTCTCCTTTATCATTGATTTTCAATAATTTAAGATAATTATTATACTTGAATTTGTAGTTCTTGCATAATCTAGTTAATCTAAATGATTCCTCATCATACTCTCATTATATCTTACCTCTCCAAGATTTGAACTTGATCTTATACCAAATAATGAACCTGAATGTACTATCAAGGCTAAAATATATATTAAGCACAATACTTATGAAATAATACACTCTTTTTTTATCATATTGAATAAATGAAATACTTAAAACTATGGATAAATAATCTTCAACTCAGAATTGAAGTTGACATGCAAATTGAAAACTCTAAAAATAAAAAAATTGACCTGTTATTTTTAGCAACTATTATTTTTAATAAGTTTCACATGTAAATATGTGCATCTATAAAATATTATAAACACTAAAATTAACTTATTATACTAATTTTAACTAAAGGTCACATCCAACTAAGGATTATACAATTTCTAAAAGTAGAAAAAACTAGGAAAAAAATATTAAAATGCATTTACAGACCCTCATATTATACATATAGTGTCTAAAAAATTTAGAAAATGTTCCTAAATAGATAGGGATGACTAGGGATGTAAAAATATTTTTGATATGTCATTTTGTTATGAAGAAGAGTTCAAGCAATGCTATGTATTAAAAGTTATGGGCTCCAAATGTTTAGCCTCATTTTTTACATCATTTTCCTCTAGTTGAAAACAACTCAAATCCTATGAGTTTCTATGATTGAACTATTTCCATTTGTTCTTATAAATCTTCTTTAGATCCCATTTCAAAATCCAAGTGTTGGCTTCCTACAATAATCTTTCCTACTATACCAAATACATGTAATAACTTACTTACCTTGTGTTTATTGTCTTCTTATCTAGAACCTACAATATATTTTCTTTCTTCTTCTTTAGTACATGTTGCTGCCAATATACTTTTTCATCTTATTCACCTTCACCATATTCTCCATGGAAATAATAAAAATAAGAAACATAAATAAATATGAAAAATTCTATGAGAAACTCACCTCATAAACATTGTGATTGATTTTACTCACAATTCTCCATAGTCTAATTTTCTTCTACTTCAACTTGTTATATGTGACTTTTAGAAATCTATATTTTCTCAAGTAAACCATAATTAAATCACCTTCTTCAAATATTTTTAACATTCTTATGACATATATTGTTAATTTATATTTTTCTTTACGTTATGGTAATTTTCCTCTTATTTATTGTCATAATTATTGTATATGCTCTTCAAATGGTTCTGGATCATCTCTAATTCATTATATAATTGGTAAATATATCAAATCTAAAATAATAATAAGATTTCTCCCATAAAAATATGAAATTCTGATTATTTTATCTATTCACTGAACTATTATATGCAAATTCAACTTGTGGTAAAGCCAAGTCTCATTGCTTAGGCTTCTCTCCAACTATGCATCTCAATAAATTTCCCAATCTCATGTTCACAAATTATATTTATCCATATGTTTGGGGGTGTTATGCACTAACTAATTGTAGCTTATTCACTATCTTATTTCATAAAATCCTCTAAAAATGATTTATAAATTCTGTGTCCCTATCTAGGACACTATTTAATCTCACAATATCTTTAAAAAATAGTTCTCCAAATCTAATGGCATTATTGGTTTTCTTACATGTAATAAAATGATCCAACTTTAAAAACATGTTTACAACAATACAAATTGAATCATTACTTCTCTATGTATTTGATAATACCAACACAAAATCCATACTCAAATTTGTTTATGGTACTTTTGGAAGTGATAATATCATGTATAACCCTGTATTCTATGCATGTCCTTTAGCCACCTGACATATTCTGTAGCTTGAAAAATATCTTATCATAGATCTATTCATATTTTCCCAAAAATTATTCTCCTCCACCAAATCTGTTGTCTTTATCTTACCAAAATGTCTAATCAAACCACCACTATGTAATTCTCCTATAATATTGTCTCTTAAGGATCCAATTGGAATATAGAATTGTTTCACTCTGAAGAGATAACTATCCCACATAAGATACTTATCATAAATATCACTTGTCTCTCATGTTAATGGATTCTTAATTTGTTCAACGATCTTACCAAAATCTTAGAGATTAGTATCATACACTTCCTTAATAACTTTAAATCTAACTAATTCACTCACCATTGTAGTTATCAACTCTTCTCACCTATTCAAAGCATCAACTACCTGATTCTACTTTGATTTATGCTTAAAACTAGAAGTATATCCCTTCAATAAGGACACTGACTTTGCACGCCTTTTATTTAACATATTTTGGGTGTTCACATACTTCAAAGCCTTATTATTTGTAATATGATAAACTTATTAGGCACTAGATAATGCCTCCAATGTATTAATGCTTGTATAATGACATAAAATTCAACATTATACATATAATTCTTTGTTTTTATCAATTTTATGCAACTTGAAACTAAAACTATGCAAGCTTTCATTAAATGATGGAAGACATTGTCCAACAAATGTAAACATAACATGGCCAATGATTACCTTTTCCATTTCTTTACCAATTTTATTTTTCACAAGTTGCAATATCAGATCCATACTCTCCATGCACTTTGGATGAGGCTATTGACCAAGCTAAACATCAAGTTTTCCTTATGCATCAATTCAATCCATCCCAACCTTCTACAGGTACTTGTATGTTACTTAAAAACATGAATCACCATGCTACCAAAGATGGTGTTATGAACTCTTATGATACTATTCACACTACTCAAGTTGTTGTTCCTAAGAAAACATCAGAACAAATTTCCCCTCCTAATCAATTTAAACATCCTCATTTGTCTTCAGTTAATAACATCAATGTTCACAAACCTTTATCCTCAGTAGAATTTCAAAAACATATACCAAGGCCTCTTCCATGATAACTTGATTGCAATCATCGTGTGAAATCTTGGTATGATCCCAATAAATTTTGTTAGTTTCACACTAGTTGGGGTCAATCTCATGAGACCTATAGTTAGACTCATAATTTGGCTATGGATTTTCTTCTTGGTCCCAATTTTGACCATGACACTATCATTTATCAACATAAATAATCCTATGAAATTACTTTCAAAACCCATGAAAAAAATATGAAATCTCAAGCTTTAAGTCAAGATAATGCTCATTTGGCCATCTATAAATATCCTCTTCCAAATCACCAAGATAACCAAGACAAACCTACCCCTTTTTACCAATAATATAGGCAGTCTTATTGACCCAAATCCTAAAGATAAAGTGGTTAATATGACTACATGTGAAGGGTGGTTAATTTCACTGATCTTCAACCATTTTACACACCTCCATTGGATCACATATTTAATGTTATCCAAGATTCTTTATCCAACTCACTTAAATGGATTAACATAAGATGACCTTAAAAATTTTGATGAACCAATTTCAAATTCTCCTTTGGATGACACTTCTCATACTATTTATACCATCCATCCATATTCTTTACCTAATACCAATGACACTCAAGCTTATATCAACACTTCTTATAGAAATTATCAAAACCACTTTGCATTATCTGCTTCATCTTATTGCCATACTCTACAAACTTGCATTCCTACTAAACTTTCTATCTCTTATCAACATAAATTCCAATGTACTTCAACTCCTCCTTTTAATGACCTCCTTCAACACTATGCACCTATTTCTAACATTATTTTTATGGGTTATGATGAGTGGGATCCTATCATGGAACTCACTAATATCCCATCTCAAATCCCATTTATCGAGCTTATGAGGACCTATTCATGTCATCATAATAATCTTATAAACTTTTGTTTGAAATGAAAATCCCTCATCCTCCCCTAGTAGAACACAAAGTAACCTTATTTGGATCTAAAGGTAGCATATTGAAATAGTGTCAATAAATGTTCATCCATGTTGATGAAACAATAGACACTTCTTTTTCCATCAAATTTCCCATTGCTTCCATAATTCTTGATGAGATTTTGCTTCATGCAAATGATCTTCCTTTATTCATTAGTGTCTAAACTGGTGATATCCATGTCAAGTTTACTTTGATTGATGATGTTTATGACATTTGTGTTACCTCTCTTGATTTTATTAAAAGCCTTGGATATTACAAATGCAATCTCAAGTCTACACATAACACATGTCAAGGCTATAATCAAAGACAAATGCCTCCATTAGGTTATTTGTGGCTCCCCATTACTTCCCTACCTATCATAATTCATGTTAATGTGATAATATTTAAATTTTCTCTATCTTAAAACCTTCTACTTTATAGGTCATGGACTCATCATATGAGAACAATTTCTTCTTTAGCTTGCTAATGCATTAAATTTACTCATAATGGAGCCATATAAAGGATTTAAGGTGACAGTAACCTTTGAAATTTAGAATAATTCCAAGACCAAGGTGTATTCAAGATTCCTAACCCTAAGTCCTTGCCAAGTATTCCATTTCATGACTTTCAACAATTCAACTTTCCCATCAATTCCACTAGAGATTACAATGGTCATCCCAAACTCATTGTGAATATTCCCCCTAACCTCTTAGATTATGATGATGATGAGCCTGATGAGATCAATCTCAATATTAAAACCTACAATCTCTCACCTCATCTCATCTCTCATCTTACCACTTCTTTAAAACCTCATTCTCATAAACCACCTTATGGTGACATCCCCATTATCATAACCAAGACTTAGCATTTTAGTCATCACACCTTTTTAGATGACAAGGTCATCCCTACCTATGCCATTTATCTTCATATTCCTAACTATGATGATGGTTATACCTTAGATGATCTATTATTAGGAGGTCTTATTTAGGGTTGTGATTATGAGACTATCGATTATTATTCTTGTTTGCTTCAATATTTTAGTATATCTTCCCATGTTCTATGATATATCATTCATAATTTTAGCATTTTTCCTCTTTATTGTAGGTAAAGATGGTGAGAACACCTCTTGTTTATGAATATCTTCATAATATTATGCTTATATATCATGCTATGATTGGGCCCTATCACTTTGTTAGGTACAATGACCCATATAGCCTACTTATCCATAAGATGCATGTAAATCTTCTTAATATTTTGATAGACCCCACCCCTACTTTAGTAAATCCCAGTTCAAATCCTATTCCTAAACCTAATTTATCTAAGTCTATTCCTAATTTCAATCCTTTCACTCTTGCTATCAAGCCTTGCCCTATCTTTATACCAACACCACCTTCTCTTGGTGATGGTTTTCTTCCTTTACCACAGCTAACTCCTTTGTCTATGAAATGGGGCAATGAACCTTGCCAAAATCCTTTCAATTATATTACACCTCCTATGAGTACACCTACCAAGACTACTCAGAGTCATATTTATTGCTTCCATAACATAGATAACCATTCATCCATGCATTATCACAAGTTGCACCAATGTATTATACTTTTCATCCTAGTACCCCTGAATCCTTAGACAAGGCTATACCTTCCCTGAAGATATTACTTGAATATATTCCTAAGTAAAATTAGGTATATTTTTTGTGGCTCCAATGTGGCATCCATCACACTGATCATTGCTACATCCTTCAACAACATCTTAAGAATCATATTTTATCCATTCTTACACCTTTTATTATTCCTCCCATAGGTCATTCCTTCAAGAAAGATCCCCCTTCTTCCACCATGGTTCCACCTCAGGTGGTTCCATATCCTCCTATGGCCATTTCATAACCTCCTATTCCTTTACCCATGAATCCCTCACTCGTGGGACTTCCCTCACCTTTGAATCCTTTTCCAACCATGAGTCCCTCACCCATGGCTCATTCCCCACTGGTGACTCCTTAATTTCCTATATAGTCTATTCCCATGCATTCTCTTGAGCATCCCTTGCATGATATCCCTCATCAACATGATCCATGAAGAATTCCTACATTTTTTTTGAGGAGACTAGACATGAAGTATTTTCTCAATTTTTTCTGATGATAGATGAGAGATTAGCTATAGTTTGCATTCAACTTCATAGAGACTTATTAGATGTTCTGGATAATGTGTGTGTCTAAAAATATCATTACTTATGAGAAAATGCTTTGTGTTTTTATATTTTAATTTGGATTGGATGTGTGCTCTAACTTTATCTTTATCTATTGTTATATCATTTGACATTATGTCAAATTCTTATATATCTTACCTGGTGACTTTGATTTCAAACTATATATTTCTTATATTGTAATTTATATTTTCTTATGGATTTCTTCTTTATCATTGCCTTATTTTTCTTCTTGATTTTATTTTCAAAGACTCCCATATTTTATTTTCATGATTGTTTGCTATCTTATTTCTATAAACACAAATATTTTTTATTGTAACTTGGTCATAAAAACCTTCTTCCCTTTAATCATTCCTTATATATCATGTGATCAGTTAGCAAACAATTCATCTCATTATAATTTACTATTATTGATCCAATTTTGATCTCCTTTCTTCCCCTTTATTCCTTTTCCCAAACTAAGCACATATATGGTTGAGACATGAGACAACATGTTGGCTCATAGTTAAGCATAAGTGTTCTAGTCAATATTGCCTTTGACTACTTAGGTTTATTTAGCCAAAGCCTAAAGCTCATTCGTGTGTATCACTTTATCTATCATGATTGGTCATTCCAAGTTTGTATGGAGGAGGAATCATGAAATCCATAAAAAAATTTAAAATCCAAATCATTTAACAATAGGCAATGATAAAAAAGGCTACATTCTAAATTCTCAAAAGTCAAATCACACTAAAGGATGCAATTCTAAACTCATCTCCTTATTCTAGTCAATTGTAAAAATCCATAGTTGGCCTCATGATAGATCTAAGGTCCATTCAGGTATTTTGTGCTATTATTTTAGAAAAAGAGAATACAAAAATATTTTACTGCTACCTATTTTCTCATGCAAGTACCCAAGCTTCATAGTAGATTGATAACATTGTAAGGGGTCCTAAGGAATGAAGAACACATCCTGGGAAGGTCAATCCATTTTAATTTTATTGTAACAATCGAGCTTCATGAGTTTATCTTAGTTGCACACTTGTTTGCCTACATAACTTTGTGTCTATAGTGAGCATGTTTTCTTTGTACATTGATGGCCACTAGTCACATAGTGTCTTCTCATGTCTCCTAAGGTCTTTTAATAAGATGCCTTAGTTATGATTTTTACATTCCCTTCTTCCCTCCTTAATAATCCTAATATTGTTTCTTGAGAAATATAATTTTTTTCACTGATCACTCCCTTATGGATTCCATTTTTTTGAGTTACATTGTAAGACCATGGATAGGACCTGGCCTTCCTCAAAAATTACCAACATTTTACATTACTATTACAAATATCCCCTTTTACTAAATTTTCAAATTTAATTCCACATCATTGGTGTTCCCTTTTTGAGTTGTAGTGTAAGACCATAGATAGGACCTATCCTTCCTCATAAAATTTTCTAATAATCTAAGTCAAAATAAAAGATACATGTGTCAAATATGAGATAAAATGTGATTGATCATGAATTTACACATCATTGACATGCTTCCCATCTTGATTTTCTATTTTTTATGCTTACTTTATTACTATTTCATTTTTATCTTCTATTTTTTGATTGCATGTAAGAATCTAACCATTTATTGAATTTTTCATACTTCCTAGCTTGAATTAATGTGTCTAATTTAAGATCATTTTTGCCAAATTTTGTTTCTCTTTTATAATTCCCAATGAGATTTAGTATGATTAATTGACTTAATTGATTTGATATTTTGTCATTGATTTTTCACATGCTTTCCATTTTATTATATTAGTTTTATACTTCCTAACCTTATTTAGTGTGATTTTACTTGTTTTAATTTGGTGCCACTCTTTCTCATAGTTTAAAAACTTCTTTTTCCCCTCTTGTTTACCATTATTTGGTTTATTACACTTAGTCATCTTTTGATATTGCATATTGTCTAAAGTGAAATAGTGTGTAGTACATATGTTTTTGATTGTTTATATTTTACCAAGTCCTTTTTAGCCTATTTTATTTTAACCATGCATATGTCTTACATAATGCTAGAAAAGAAACAACAACACATATATTTCATATAGTATATATAACAAAGTATAAATACATGTGCTATAAATAAATATATTCATGCATCCATAACCACAACCATAATACCAACACATAAGATTATATCATATAACCCAACCTTAGATTTAGAGTAATGTATATTGTTTAATTATATCAAACACACACACACACACACACACACACACACACAGATATATATATATATATATATATATATATATATATATATATATATATATATATATATATATATGTATGTATGTATGCATGTATGTGTATATATATATATACATACATACATACACACACACACACACACACACACACACACACACACACACATATTGTGTGTGTGTGTGTGTGTGTGTGTGTGTGTGTGTGTTTGATATAATTAAACAATATACATTACTCTAAATCTAAGGTTGGGCTCTATGATGTTTATCTCATGGCTTAGCCATTCTACCCATAGATGCCTTGGGTAGTCCCCTTTTCATAGTACATTGTAAAGAGGTTGTTCATTATCTCAAACTTGTCACTTGTACGTATAGGTTGACCACCTAGGCTTGTACTTAAGCTAGTTGACTCATGATAGTCATATACACAACTCTCTCCTGAGTGAAAACCTATCATGCCTATGTTTATTCTAGTCCTACCCCTACTAGTGGTTGTCGCTCATCTCCACATGCTTGTAATCACCTCATTACCTCTTCTAGTTTAAACCAACTCACTTGAGCTGGTGCAAATAGTACCCTAAGATCATCTAGTATGGTAGGTCATATGGTATCAGTGCCTCATTATATATCTCATGGAGCACTCTCCTCACCAGGGATCCCCATCTGGTTTCCTCTACATGATTTATAAAATTCAAACCAACTAGATATTATATCAGAAATATATCTCAAAAAACATAAGAAAATTTCAACCATTTATTACCTCTCTAAATGTTGCCCATCACCATCTCCCCATATGTTCATCCACTGAGAATGATCTCTCCATCAGTTCTTTATAACTATTATATGCCTATATTCCAAAAACTTCAATTTTTTGCTCCTTTTTGCACTAATCTCTACATGTTAACCTAATTTTCTTCACATTGTATACCTTAAATTCTCTTGTAGTCTCTTTCTTTATCTACAATACTAAGGTAAGGAAAGGTATGTGTTTTTCAATTTTGTTCTTTCTTTTATCTTACTTGCTCCTTACTACATTTTACTTATCATCAACATTATGTGGTATAATGTTCTATTTTTAAAGCACCATCTCATGTTGCACTTGTATGATACATGATGAGATTTGAGTGGGGTTTATGTATACACATAATATTTTTAAACTTTTATCACTTATCGATGCTCTTTATCTTGTAGGGAACCCATCATGTCTCAATCTCTCTAAGTGCATGCCTTAATAGGTGCACCAAGAAAGGGGTGGGAAGACCATTGGTGTTTCATAGGATTATTGCCCCTTTTTTCACATGTTATCTACACACTTATCTATAAAAAACCATATAATTAAGATTGTTCTTCTCTATTATACACTCTTCAATCATTTCTCACCTTTTATCCCCCTTTTCCTAGCCTAAATATCCTTTTGATTGTTTACAATACTAGGTCAACTGGGTCGACCCTATACTCTTATGGGTGAAATTAATTTAGGTTCTAGGTTGGCTCTTGGTTGACCTAGCCCATAACCTAGTGACTTTTTATCCATAATAGTACTACGTTGATTAGGTCAAACCTATGGACTAAATTTTTTGGAAGGACTTAAGGTTAAATCCACATATATATATATATATATATATATATACAAGATCATTTCACCATTATTTAGAGAAGAGAAGAAGTAAGAGCTATTGAACATCTATTTATCCACCATTATACTTGAGGATCAAGCCTATGGTTTCATACATTCTTTGGAGATACTGATCTTGTCTTGTGGAGAAATCTTTTAGATGTATTGATGGTTGTTTAGCCTAGAGATGATTTATCCTTGTCATCCTTACATACCACAACAACCTCTTATGAAGCACCTTGGTTAAGGGAGATATTGAGGATCAATGAGTTCATATTCAAAAGTAAGTATTCCTAAATTTGTTCTTCTTTTGTAAGAGTAGATATATATGTATTTTTACTTCATTTTCATTCATTAGAATTTTGTATACATTGATGTCAGTGTATGTCTTCTATGCATGTTTACTTGAATTGTTTCTAACCTCCACTTTATGCCACAAGCTTTGGTGAGCACTATATTATAATTTACTTGTTAATATTAGTGAGTATAAAAACATAGAGCTTAGTTAGGGTTATTGCATGATTATGCTTGACTTGATGCTTTAGAACCCTCCCTAGTATTGTTTATTGTGAAAAGAGATCCCCTAATTGGGTCTAATGGATCCCCATATTGGTCATGTTCTAAATTGTCTAACGTATCTCCAATCTTAAGTGTAAGTATGATATATCTTATTTGATTTAGGATTAATTTATAGACATGATGTATTTTTTATTGTATATAATGGGTGTTACCTTTATAAATAAGGATGAAATTAAAAAATAACCAAATTTTGTCCACACATATGATTAAACAAATATTTCCACATTGAAATGATTAATGTCAATATTAGAGATAAGGTAGTGATAATGATAAGTAATGAAGGCCCACAAAATATCATATAAAATGGTTGTTTCTACAAATCTTCAAACTATGGATTTTGTGTGTGTTTTAATCATGTAATATGGTGAATTATTGATTGCCAAGACTTTTTGAAACATAAATAATCAATCATCACTCGAATAAACATATAGTCTACTAATGTCTTCCATAGTATTTGAATCAGATCCTTAAAAATAAAAATAATAATTATTGTTGAGAATAAAAATTTGAGTAGCATTAAAAACTATAATTTATTATGTCTTTCTTTAAAGTAATTAAATGTAGAATCCTCACTTGAAATAAAAGGGGAAAGGGAAAATAATATTCACATTGCAAACTCAAATGTCTAGAAGTATTTACCATGGTAGTTAAAATAGAATAGGAATGAGTAGAACCCCACATATGATAAGCATTTATGAGTTGATATGGTAGTCCATAAAATCATTACAAAGAAACCTCCCGTAGTTTTATTAGAAATATATATATTTTTTAAATTTTAATTTAGAATCTAAGTTACATGAAGCATTAGAAATATAAAAATGGTTCTAATCTCAAAAAATAAAATGTCTATGAAGGAATTAGTACCAATCTAATTTGATAGTAGAATCTTGTAGAATATATCCTTTATTTCAAAATATAAAATTAATTTATACTTTGTTTGAAGATATTGGTGAAGATGAATAATAAAATTATATGAAAATTTGAATTTGATGGTTCCTTGTATTATGACTGATATTTTTAATTAAGTTTAATTTTCATAAAAATTACCAAAAATATATTTAAAAGCATTAGAGACTTTGTCTAGGCTTGAATTCAGGTGCATAATTCTAAAATTGATCTTCCTATCCTAACCATGATATAAAAAATATCTAAAATATGTCTTTTGGGTTTATCAATCCAGCCTATATAAACCTTCCACCTCAAATGTCAAGATTAAGATATTGGGAAGCATAGTCTCCCATTTTATTTTAATGATCGACTCTCCCATAATTATGAACTTGTAGTGTTGAAAAATATTCACCATGAATGAAGTTATAATGTGGATTGCATATATAGTGAATTCAAAAACATCAAAGAAGGAATTCCACTTAGAAACACACACACACACACACACACACACACACACACACACACACACACACACACACACACACACACACACACACACACACACACACACACACACACACACACACACACACACACACACACACACATCCAAAAACTTTAATATGTTTTCCCTTACCTTTGACACACCATTTTAGTGTGTTGGCAACCAATATTTTTAATTTTTTGCGTAGCTCATATATAACATTACATGTTTTAAACCATAATCGAAACTAACTTATATATAAATTGTTGTATGTTGGAACTAATAATTTGAATTTTAAATATTACATATTTATGATGGATGATTTTTAAGAAAAAAATTTCTTACAATAAATTTATGATATGGTAGAGTATTATATGCAATTTTATTTATTAACATTGACTACAATTTTTTATTTCAATTCTTAATAGTAATCAGTTGTTATATCAATATATTTAGGAGAAAAAAATTAGCATCCAGTAATCATTTCATGCATGCCCCATGTTTATAAATTCATATAAAATTTCTAAAGATCCTATGAGGGTTTCATATGGTTAATACACTAGTGGGGGTGGGATTACCACTGGGTCATGAAATCCATTTTATAACCGCCACTATCCCTTACTGAAATGGCAACATGCATTATATTATTTTATGAATATATATACATATGAGGGGTCAATAAAGTTACTTTTAATGATACTCTATCTATTGTGCATGACAAATTTAATATTCTTCTTTCATTTTTATAATACTCAATAATTTCTAACTTTGTATCCACTTTGTGATTTGTTATGTTGTATTTAATATTATAGTCGAAGGGGGAAGAATAGAGGTAAGGTGACGTGGGTGATAATGACCCCCATAATGATTTTATCTCTTGATATAATCATTTATCATGTTAGTAAATGATATTTTTACTTTCTTATAATATTCAATAATAGACCACTTTTGACCCACCTTATGATTTTCTAGTTTGTTTGTATTTTAACTTGAGGGGGCAAAGTGAAGCCATGGTGATGAGGGTGATAACTAACCCCATAATTAATTTATCCCCAAAAATGTGTGTGTTGATTTTAATTATTAATCTTCCCTTCATGATGTTCATAGATGTTTCTTGTTCTATATATATTTGGAGTAATGTGTATTTGTTAACTATTATGATAGGATGAGGTGGAGTCAGATAAGTTTGATGAGGATGTTGATGATGAAGATGATAGTGAATGGATTACGAAGGCCTTACAGTATAATCAAGAGGAGGATAAACCAAAATGTATAAGAACATTTTCTTATTTTTTAGGACAATTATTTTGGTTTATTAATTTAATATTTTTTTTATGCTTATAACCTATATATTTTTTGGTGATGACAAGATGCCTCACATAATTAAACTTGATAATTATGTTTCAACTATTTTTATTATAGTTCTATTTTTAACAAATGTTTATTTAATATTACTTATTGGTTCTTTGTAGATGAATGCCAAAAATAAATGATAATACCTTGAGGTTATTTTTTTAAAATCATATTGACATCATTTTTCATTCCCTTTGGTTTAATTAAACCATATAATTTTATATTTTAATTATGTTGTATCTTATAATTTGATATAGGATCTGGATGAATATGAGTTGAATTTATCCAAAACATTATGATCTTATTTTTGGTGGTATAATATTTAATTTTTTTAAGGAACCAAATAAGTTTTTTCTTTAGGTTGGTGTCTTAATCTTGATTTCCATCAATCTTTCTAACCTATAAAATTTGAAATGCACGTGTCTTGATTGCAAGGTGATAAATAATTGAATTCATTACTCTATCACTTCCACTTTATTATCCTTGATAGGAGGTTTCCTGACCATGCCACAAACATGGATATTGCTTGGTAGCTACTGACTAGTGCTTGGATGTTGTATTGATATCTATGACATGTATAATGTGTAATGATGCATATTATTTAGACATGATATTTCAATAAAAGTGTTTCATTTATCTATAACTTAGGTAATGATTTGGAATTCGATATTACATTCAGTGATGTATTGCACAAATGATCATGGTTAAATAATTTAATGATGTTCACATGTACTCAAGAAATATTGGTGGAATTGAGTGAAATATGGGATTTTATGCATGACTTGTCTATTTTCCCTCTATTTGTCTCATTTATTATCATTATTTATTTAGGAAATTCACACAACACTTCATAGGAAACATGAGGACTAAAACACTTTAATACATCATATCAAGCATGTTGGAGGTACATGTTCACAATATTTTGTGTTATTTTTTACTATCTATAAATATTTTGGATATCTTAGAGATTGTGTATTATGGATTATTATCACACTTGTTAGGTAATGTTCAATATTATTGATGGTTACACTATGATACTATGATTTTTATTTCAAACTTGAGGGAAGTCTACTTGTATTATTAGGCTTCTTTTAGGTTATATATTTATCAAACATAATTATTTTCCTTGCACCCATCCTTCACCTGAGCATCATAAAATCTCAAGGCATGTCAAGTTATCTAGGTAACACTTACATGTTCTTTGTGACAATTTAATTTTAGGGTCAATAATGATTGTTGATACAATAATTAATCTATTAGAAGATAAGGAATAATTAGATAAAACTTATGAATCATCATTTAGTTTGTCAATGGGGTTTTAATATTGTTATGCATGTAGATATTAAATCTATACATTTGGTCATAACTATATGGTAGTGTTTAAGGACTCTTAAAAGACTATTATTTTGTTTTTAATATTGTTATGTGATTTGAACTGATCTTCCATAGTCAAAAATGGACTATTAATGGATAAATAAATTTTAAAACTTTAAGTCTAGATTTTTTCTTCTTTGTTAATTATTTATTATCCTCAAATTGATTGTTAAAGAATATTATTTTTCCTTGTTAATTTTTACTTCTTCTCCCACTTCAAGTCTACCATCATTTTTATTATGGAACTGAAAAATAGTTATTCTCTTACCATCTCAATTTTAGCATTTCATGTGGTTTATTTATTTTTAATTTTAAAAGGATAAGTTCTAGTTCTTTATCCAGTGAAAAATTAGCCATGTCAAAAATGTTCAAAACATTTTATTAATCTGTGCCATTTCTATAAATATGTATCACTATTAAGGGATTTTGACTTATAGAGCCAAGTCATCACTCATCAATGAACACTTATTATTGATGATTTTGATCTATCATATTAGTTCATGGTGTTTGATGTACCTACTTGAGAACCTCTTTTTTATGAGAATTTTCCCTGTTCAATAGTTTGTTTTTTTTGGTTTGGAATTATGCTTGATTGTAATATGTTTCTTATTTAAAATTGCTTCATTGTATTATTACATGGAAGGGATTAGTTCTTCCCCCACTACCACCCCCCTCCTACACCATGTTTTGATTTGAAAAAAGGTATTATGGGGTAGTGATTGATCCATGTGATGTAATATCTTAAAATAGAAAATAAAAATAAAATTAAGTAGTGTTTCCACACATATTTTTTTTCTTATTTTTTGCATTTCATTTTGATATATTTCTAACATCATCTTATAGACTTTTAGTTTCCATCCCAATGTATTAATATTTTTTTTCCATATTTATAAGGATGGAATTATCATTTTTCTTCAAAAATATGTAATTTCTGTTTATTTTTCCTCTTAGGGTCTTTGCTTTAGATGTTTTTTGAGTTTAAAAAAAAAAAAAAAAAAAAAAAATTCTAGGTGTTTTGTGGATCTATTCATACATTTTATTCCCCATCTTCTATTTTATTAATTCATTCTTCTACTTTTAAATTCCATTGTGAAAGGAAGTTATGTATTATAAATTAAGTATAATGTGAAGGTGGATGGTTAAATGGGAATATTTTATAGGGTTGGGGAAACATATAAAGAAATAATGATTAAATAGAATATTAATAAATATTATTTCCTAAAGAGATCTATACAAATAAAATGAAGGATAGAAACAATATTGCCTCATACACCACCAAATATCAAAAATGAAAAAGTTAGATTTATGGATAATTTTTAGTGCATAATGCAAAAAATTCAATGTGATATTAAAAAATACATGGATATGATACCTCTTTATTATAAATGTCTCATAATTTTGGTAAAAGCAATGTTTGATGATGTTATTGCATAGAATCTAATCCATTGTCATTTTGAAATTATTAGGAATGAGATCATAAAAACATGTAGTTTTTATATGGAGTAAATCTAAATATTAAATATTATCAATTATTTAGTTGTTGGAAGATGTTTATGAGTGAGTATCAATTTGAAAAATGTTTTTGATGTTATTCTCCCTATCGAGCTTGAATTTACTTTTCAAAAAAATTCCAATAGTAGGTTTTGAGATGAAAACAAATATATTTTAATTTATTCAAAAGACTTTAAACATTATATAATCTAATTAATCTAATGTCTATTATCTATTCAACATCAATTTTTTGTTTTAAGAATATAATTCTCTATCATTATGGATACTAGAATGTGCATTTTGAAAGTTTATCTATGTTTAGGAAGAGATAACATTCATTATAAGGGATTTTTATTTGTATTATTTCATTTTTTTGTAAATATAAAATATCGTAGTAATATTAAAAAATTAAGAAAATCGGTGACACTTTATATCTAAAAATATCTTACAACAAGCTACAATCATGACAGATCTATTTCAGCCATTAGGTTAAATAACCTTAATGAAGGATGGTAAATCTTATGTTTCAGATAGAAGATGGATTTCCACAATCATATTTATTAAATAGTCAAGTAAATATTTTAATCTTACCTATCACTTTGGGAAAATTAAAACATTCTCAAATTGTTAAAATCATTTGGATATACATTATCCTATTTTTAATATAAACTAACATTAAATTAATTTTTTGGGGATGTACACACTATTTGTAGTGGCCTATGGCATTTACCTATTTTTCTAGTTATGAAAGCATACACAATGGAAGTAAATGAATGATGATTGTATGTTGATTTTTTTTTGACAAATTATATAATGTATATTGAATACATAAGAAAACTTGAAGAATGAATTTATATTTGGCATATCCTAATTCATGTACTTTACACATGTTATAAAAAAATTATGTTATAATTATGTTATGTATTTAGAATTGATATTGACAATCCTAATTGACTTAGTCATGTATTTTTACAAGTGTCTATGGAAATGAAGATGAAAATGTAGTTTTTAAAATGGCATATGACATGGAAGAACCTCTTGTGAGGATGATATGCAAGGGTGTTATATCATTAGAAGATCTTATAGGTGTTAAGCTCTCACCGATGTTATTAAAAATGATCCTCTCACTAGGGAAAAATATTTTTTGTTAGGCCTTCTCCAAAATGAAAGGATTACCATTTAGAAGTTAGAAAGTTCACTAATTGAGATGAATAAAGTATTAGAGAATTTGTCCATGGAGAGAGAAGAGTTGTATCATAAAAATATCACATTTAAGGGAGGAAAGATAGAACATGAAATAAATAATGTCAATATTAATAACATTAATGCATACCCCAAAGCACTCTATTCAAATAAATAATGGGACAAGTGAAGGACATGAGTGCTTGGAGTATTATAGACTATTACATTTCCACACTACCAATATTATTTTGACTATGGTATAAATTATTGTATTTTTATTGACTAGAGTATTTATGGTTTACTTCCATAAAGGATTATTTTGTGGTCCTCATCAATGTTATAATTAGTCTTGACTAATAATACCAATGATTATAAAGAGAAGTTGTTAATCTATGATTGATTGTGATAAACAAAAAATATATTTAATAAATATTTATTTATTTCATTGAATGGGAATCCCAATCAAGATTCTTATGTGTGATTTTTGTATAAGTTCCTACATTCATGGACAAATTCTCCATTTAACTTAAATTATATAATTATTATTATGCAAATTAAAAAAATATTGTTACTATCAAAATGAAAAAGATAAATGATATAGTATTTTATCTAAGATCTTACAAAACCCAATATAACTCCCTATTTTTCATATCATTTCTAGTTTATAAATCAAAGTTGATAATGATATCATTTTTGGTTTATATATATTAGTTAAGAATGATATCATTTTTTTACAAATTCTTATAAAGAGCACATCATTTTATTTAGATGCATAATCAGCATAAGTTATATGTCACACTAATAAAATGTTGATCACTATTGGTTTCATCTTTTTTAATAACACTACTAAAAATATGGTCACTCTCACTAAATTTTATGTTTTTAATTTTTTCCTTGATTTACAATAGTGATAGTGTGGTGGATTTTTATTTTGTATTTTAATTTTATCCAATTTCTTGATTTTTGGTATGTATACAAAGTTGGGGGACAATAAGTGGCCTACTCATGGACATGATTTTCTTAAAATTTCATATATCTTGAATTTTATAGATAATTTGAGATGTTTACACTCAAAATTTTAAGATGGTGTAATAGCATGAAATATAGAATTTTGAGTCTACTTTCCAAAACACTATTAAAAAAAAAAAAGGTTAAGTATAACTAGGTCAAACATATATAACTTGAAGAGGAAATCCTATGTTTTTTAAGAAAATAGAGTATATAGATGGTTGTATGTCACACCATTTTTTGATCAAAATTTAATATTCTTTGAAACCCTTTGGGGAAAATTTAGATAAGGTCTTCTAGTTTGTGACTCATATTTTTTTTCAATGAATACTTTTTTTTAATGATTTTTTAAAGTAAATAGATCTCAAAAGTGACAAAAAATGGATAGGTGTCTATATGACATGCATAACTACCTCAAAAAAAATGAAAACCAGTTTTTTTTAATGTGTGTAAAATTAGGTATAGTTTGTGACCATATAACTTATTTTTCACTTAGATCAATGAAAGAAAAATTACATGAACATGCATAGGCATGTATGGTTGAGGCATTTAGTGGCCTACAAAAGGTATAGTTATAAATCAACATAGTTTAAAATGTTAAATTAGTCAAAAAATTATTAAAAACATATTTTTTGAAAGAGGAGAGCATGCTCATCATGATGGTATTAAGTTATTGAATTTTCACATTAAAATTTATAGTGTATTTATAAATAAATTGAATTTTATTATTTTTTTAATCTTAACTCTTAGAATCGGCTATAGATTTATTGGTCCAATCCTTAGGCTCGATAATCCATTCCATTCCTAAGCCAAAAGGTGTGGGATTTAAATTCAAATTCAAATAATGTGATTGTGTTAATAATGCAATAGTGGTATTAATGTGATCACGCTATTAACCATGTTATTAACATGATCACATTAATTAATAACATGATCTCATTATATATTCATAAAACCCAAAAACCCAAATTTTTTTTACCTCAAATCTTATATATGACCTTATATGTTCTTAAGTTTGCTAATAGTGGTGTTATTTCATGTGATACATGAAAGGTAACTAACTTTGGATAGTGAATTAAGGTGTCCTGGTATCATAATAGACTTCAAAAAACTTATAGGCATCTTAATATATTGACTTGAATACTTATAATTACTTGGTTTTAAGGTGTAACTCATTATACATTTTACGTAATAACTTATTTTATCATGATATATCATAAAATGCATTTTTTAAACCTATGGCCAAAACTAAGCCTTTGGATTACCGATTTTGCTGTTCATGTAAAGTAAATTAGGGTTATTTTGAGCCCCTTCAATCTAATTGCATGAATATAAAATGTGATTTATGGGTTGATCAATTCCAATTTCATTAGCTTCATTGAAGCAAAGAAACATAATTTATTTATATGCAAGTTCTAAATGTATAGAATGTGGTTTTGAGCTCAATAAACTTGAAGTCATCAGATAATGAATGCAAATGTTTATTACTTAAATTATGGAGGTAATTAGGGTCAAAATGAGCCACATGAATTTATTTCAAATTGTATATTCAATGTGGTTTGGAATGAAAGTAACACTAATTTCATGTCATATTTAATTAACTAGAGTGTTGATTCCTTTAATTCCAAAGGGATTTGAGGCCAATTTTAACCCATCAAAGAGCCAAATATGATTTGGTGAAAAATTAGAAGTTTGATTCCATCATGAATTGATCTAATTAGTCAAATTGTGTAGTTAAGGGCATGATTTGGGTAAAATTGAGCCCCAAAACCAAATTTATGACTCAATAAATTGCATAACATGTATGTCATACGTATGGATTAACTAACACTACTTTTATAAAAAATTCAAACATGTTCATGTAATTGTCATAAATAGGTGAACAAGCAGCTCAAATTTTATTTAATTACCTTAGAGATTGCACCCTATATCCATTATCTTAAAATCTAAACCTTGTACCATTTAATTTAAACCATAAACCATATATTATTTACCTTAAACCCTAATCCATAAGCTATAAAAGCTAAACACTTTAAATTTTAGACCCTAAACTAGTAAATCTAGTCACAATTAACATAATTTACATATAATGAGAATTAAGTTCATAGGAATGAACTTGGTTAGAACTGCATCAATCATTACCACAATTGACTTAATTGGCTCAATCTGTGATGATGTGCAGGTAATTGAGTCCAAAATCACATTCTTTACTCATAGATCTATATTCAAGGAATTCAAATTTTCCCTAATCACCATCATGATCATACCTTATATACCCTAAAACCTATACTTAGCCATAATCCCTAACATTCCCAATACCTAAAATCTAAACAACAAATATAAACTCTTTAAACCTTAAAACCAATCATTTTATCCTAAATTAACATGCATTAGACTAATAATTAAGTTCATAGGGATCAATTTTTCCTAAATCACATAATTGATTGCCCTATTTGACTAATTCACTCAATTTTCACAATGGCATGGGGTATAATGACAACCCAAAAATACATTCTATAGTCATAAATGGGTCCAACTAATTTAAATTATCCTTAATTATCCTTGTAATTGACCCTGTGTACTCTAAACCATATATACACTAAAACCTAAGTCCTAAACCACAAACCCTAAATAATATACCCTAAATTATAAATCATAAAATTTCAATTTTTACTAATTAATTTAGTCCCAATTAACATATTTTTTATTAATAATTAGGTTCACATGGCATAGAGCAATTAGACATTATATACAGGTCCTTAAACCTAAACCCCATACCCTAATTAGGCTAACCCCTAAAACATAAATTGTAATCCCTATGCCCTAATGCCCACTACATGTCATAAGAATACATGCCTTATGATATAATTGAATTTATAATGATATGTCATAAAAAATTCATTTTTTAAACCTATGGCCAAAACTTAGACTTTGGAGTTCTAATTTACCTATGCATATGAAGCAAAGTAAGGCTATTTCAAGCACCTTCAACCTAATTACATGACTATAAAATGTGATTTTAGGGTTGATAAGCTCCAATTTCATTATCTCAATTAAAGCAAAGAAACATTTTTTGCTTATATGTAGGCTATACATGTATATAATGTGGTTTTGAAATCAATAGACTTGAAGTCATAAACTAATGAATGGAAATGTTGTTTAGTTAAATTTTAGAGGTAATGAGGGAAAAATGAGCCACATGTACGTATTTTAAGTTGTATATTACATGAATTATATTTAAATTAACCCCAATAACATGTCGTATATAATTAACCAAAGAGTTGATTCATTTAATTGAGGAGGCATTTGAGACCAATTTTAACCCCTTCAAGAGCAAGATATGATTTGGGGAAAAATTAAAAGATCAATTTGAAACAATGCCAATTTTTTTTGGAATTATTTATTAGAGTACATTTTGGATGCATGTTAGACCTAATTATCTCACATTATAGTACAATCAATAAATGTTTAGTGCACTCATATACATGCAACTAAAATTGATCGAGGTGAACTTAGGTAATTAGCTAGAGGTAAATACATATAAAAGGTACTATAGGGAAGACTATTAATATGATTATTATTTTATGTGGTTCAAGGCATATTGGAATACACATGAATAGATAAGACCTAATAAAAACATGTGGCACTGATACTTCCACATAGGATAATTTCTAGGTTCTTAACCCTAGGTAGATACCTCACTCTCCTTAGTAGGTTTCAGTCTTGCTCGAGGATAACTAAATTTAAGAATTAGTTTAACTGAGAAGGATAAATATATTAAAATAAGTTATCATTAAAGTTAACACACATTTATGTTAAAATTAGAAGTTACTAACCTTATATTTAAACATAATTCAAACAAGTAAACAAAAATTAGCAACCAAAAATCAATTCAACACATGTAGATTTCTAATCATTTATGCAATAGAAGATATTATTACATAAATAAAAAGGATATTTAAAAATCAATGTTACATAGTGATAAAAATTGAGTTCTTAAATGCCTCATGAATTTGTGGTGACTTCAATACTTGTTAAATAATTCATGCATCATTTGCTTACAAACATGGTTTCCATTACTTAGAATAATAATTAATGATATAGTTATGATCAACATCGTTATCCTATAAGAAGTCAAGAAATAAATTCATATAACTATTTAAATTAGCATATACAATGTGATATTATGAAAAAAAGAGGTTAAGACACCTAATCAATTAAACCTTAATTATCTACTTGTTTTAAGAGAAGAAAACTTATGTAATTATTCAAAAGCTAAGCCAATTCAGATAACTAAATAAGAAAAGATTCAATTCCTTTTATAAAATATTACATTATCATATAAATAAATGTATGCCTAATAAATCATCACAATGAAAATTAAACTCATAATTTAAATAGACTAGAAGAGGGAAACAAGTGATTTATACAACAATAATGATCAAAGAAATAGAATGCAACATAATCAAAGCAAATGGAATTCATCTGAGTTTCATGTTGAGTGGAACTCAAATAAAACATTCCACTTAAGGAAATATTATAATTTATATATTGGGAAAGCTAAGGAAGTGAGACAAGTAAGTTTGCCTATCAAAAAAGAAATTGAAAATACATACAACCCAACATGAAAGAAATCAACAAGCGTGCGAATGTTAGTTATGTAACTATGCATCATCAAATGATGTAGAAGTGTTATATAAATTTATTTATCTTCTTTCATTGATTCATAAGAATGAAATTATCTTAATTTAATTTAAGTTATTTCACTTAATCACATGATTATTCTATGAATAAATATTATACATGCTTATGATTATATCAATGGATTTAGTTAATCCTTATTTCATTCATTATGTAATGCAAGAGTGAAAGTATTAATTTTTAGATTACATATATGCAGCATACATGCATTAATAAATTAAATTAATACTTTTTAAATCATATATATGTAGCATACATACCTTACATGTAACCAAGTATGCCTGAAATATATGTTAGAAGGAAGGATTCTAGTTTTGTTTTCTACATTAAACAACAACCATAATTTTGAATATTTTATGCATTATTTAAAATGACTAATAGATACATGTACATGAATATATGTAATCATATAAAATGTGATAAAACATAAATTATTATTTATATAGTTTCCATTGTTTTAGTTAAGCCTAACTATTGTTGAATCATGACAACATTAGGTATAATTACTTGACTAGATAATCTAACCAAAATATTTATTCTTGTATGGTAATGACAACTCAATTTTCTAATAAAATATACACAATAAGTGGTTAATTGACCTTACATAATTAGAAAATTAAATTTTATTAAATATAATATTCATAGATCAATTCATATATCCATGTTATCTATCTAAATCAAGGAGTTGATGTGATAATGATTGTATAGATTAATTACATACTAGAAATTACAATAATCTAACTCAATGTAAATTAACAATGAAGTAATAACACAATTCTTAATTAATTTGAAATTTAAATCCACTATATAATAATTAAGATAATTGAAGTATATCACCTTCATCCATTAGCCATATTACCCTTACGCAATATTCAACTTCCATTTTAGTTCTGCAACTCATTAATAACATAGGTTAACATCAACATGGTTAAATATATAATTAAGATTGCATATTAACTAATTCAATATCCATATAAGAAAAATATATTAAGTAATTAAATACTAACTAACTTGATATCAATGCTATCAAAATATACTAAGTAATTAAACATAATTAAAAATTAAATTGTTATTGTCTTACTCTATGTGTGTTCAAAGTCATCAAATGCATGGATTTAAGAGTGAATGAATTGATCAAGATAAGCCCATATAACTAGCCCTATGAACCTAGATATCGATGGCCCTCACCACCCCAACCATCAACAAGATGGTGGTTGTGGTAACTAGGAACATGAAGTGAATTTTAAGCAATCAAATTTCCAACCAAATAGATATCTTGAAACAGAGGATACAAGAAGAAAACCATACAATTATAAGGTGAGACATGAATAATTAATCCATATTTAATACAAATTAGAAGTGGGTAAGGTTAATAACGGATATCAAATTATATATAATGGATTGAAACTAATCCATTATATAGTCTTTGAATTAACCTCCTTGGATCTCCATTGAAGTTACAGTCAGCATTAACCATCTAAATTACCAATATATACTAGTGTATTTATTCAATTCTAGTCTAGGAATGATATCCAAATAAAAATTAAACTAAACAAATAAATCACATAACATCTAATAAATAACTTTATTTATTCAACTAGAATAATACCTCAAACCATAATATATATCCTTGCAAAGTTTAAAGGTTCAATATAATCAAAACATCTCATAAAGGTGAATAAAATCTCCTTCAAGCCTTTTCAAGATCCTCTTAAGTCTGGCTGAATAAGATCAAGTATATTCATGTCATTTAAATGAGTCAAAGTCAAATTCAATTACACAAAATAAACCAATTAAACGTAGCTTCAAAAATAATAGGCCCAAACTATCACACACAATCAATTTTAATTCCAAAAACTTAATTGACTTATGCCATAGATAATCACAATGCAATCAAAGATATTTATCAAATTTAAGACCATTATAAAATTTATGTGTGTGTGTGTGTGTGTGTGTGTAAAATAACTTCAATGTAAAGTAATAACACCATTGATATAATCATGAAACATAAATGATATCATAATAAACTAGTTGAATAACAAAATACAATGGCCAAAATGTTGTTCAACAATAATAAATCTTACCAGATATAGCTTCAAGCCATGAGCTATGTAATGAAATTGAAACAATAATTGATTATCAAAAGATAATGATAAAAAATTAGCCTAATTACTTTAAAACATAGGGCATATACACATACACAATATAAAATATAACACAATCACCAGTAATTTTACCAATCAACC
>JARHVA010001030.1:3525000-3530000 GCA_037957365.1 Torreya grandis
TTAATCCAAAAAATAGACTCATGAAAATTTAATGTCCCTATCGAGTTCTAAAATCTATTTTATGAATGTCTTGCTCCTTAATTCTTAGCTGATGGTAGCCTGATATCATATCAATCTTAGAGAAGATTTCATCACCTTTTATTTGGTCAAACAAGTCATCAATCCTAGGAAACGGGTAATAATTTTTTATTTTTATCTTATTTAACATGTGGTAATCAATGCAAAGCCTTAATGTACTATTTTTCTTCTTCACAAAGACCACTGGAGCACCCTAAGGAGACACACTTGGTCAGATCCTTTTGCTGTCTAAAAGTTCTTGTATCTAAACTTTTAACTCTTGAAGGTTAACAATATTCATGTAGTAAGGTGGTTTATAAGTAGGGGCAGACCTAGGTATAATATCAATAGAGAAATCAAATTCCTACATAGGTGGTAAACTAAGTAGTTTCTCCATAAACACATCCATAAACTCCCTCAAAATATTAAAATCTTCATGTACCAACTCCTTTTGATTAGGTAATTATTGAAATTAGATTGCATAAATCTTGTATCCCTTCTTAATGTCTCTTCTCATCTTTAAGATAGAGAGTATTTTATGTCTTGTGGACCCTTGCATGCCTTACAATTCCTCAATTTGGCCAAGGTCATTGGTAAATTACACTTTTTTCCACATAATCAAGTGTGGCTTCATGTTCATGTATCCAATCCATCCCAAGGATGAGAACATAAGACCCTAAAGGCATCATAAAAATATTTAGCTTGGTCTTAATAACACCAAAACTAATTCTACTTATTTTAAGTACATAAGAATATGCATTTTCTGATAAGTACCAAACTCAAATTCCCAACCTTATTTTATCAAGATGGGTTTAATATTACATTTCCTTGTAGTAAAAGGAGAAATAAACCAATATGTTGCACCTAAATCAATCAATATAGTCAAAATAAAACCATTAATTATATCTTAGGTTTCAATTAGAGTGGCTTGCAAGTTAGCATTATGATTATCAACAACAATATATACCTTATGATTCGGTATTTGTCCTGATGTCATTTTAGGACAATCCTTTTTATAGTACTTGTCACCACATTCCTAGTAACCAATAGGTCTATAAGATTCCAAAAAAATAATATTAGCATCTATGGTAGGGCCACATTGGCTTCTTTGATGTTGTTCCTTATTGTAAGAACTAGGTTAGAAGATCCATGGGAATTGAAATTTATATTTTAAGTATAGAACTTGTTAAAATTTTTACTGCCACCAAAAAATATATGGTTATGATTTGATTTTAAAAAAATTATTCATAGGAGAAAGGTTTTTTGATTAAGACTATTGTCTGCTTGTCTTAAATTCTTGTCTTGCCTTTTGGCAAGATTTTTCTTTTTTCTTAGCACTATACACTGATTCAATTATTGCAACTAAAGTCCTTGGGTTCATCATATTGACATAATGCATCATTATTTTCTTTATCCCAAGTCTTAAATTATTAATCTTGGTTTATTAATCATGCCTATAGTTAACATGATGTAGAAAATTAAGAAACTTGCTGTCATACTCAACAACAAAAATGTTTTCTTGCTTCAAAATTTATAAATTGGTGATTTTTTAATCCTTTTAGTTTGCGTTTAGCTATGTTTTTCAAAACTTAGTTTCAAAAATAGACCAAGATAGGTTCAAGGGTTGATATTCTTTAATATCACAAAGGTGATTCCAGTAGAAAGACATAGGATAAACTATCTAGTATGTTTACACCCTAGCTTTCACATTCAATGGCATGTTATGTAAGTTGAAGAATTATATAAGTGTCAAAACCATGCATTGACTACATCATCTGATTCCTCACCCAGAAAGATAGGTGGTGGAAGTTTATTTAGCTCTTTGATTATTAGGTCAACAATAGTCAATGTTAGTTCTTGAATCACAAGTCCTTCTACCTACCTCATTTTTAATCTAGGTACTTCCTCTTAGGATATCCCTTTAAGATTTTTCAATATTTGCTTTTGGTTATCAATCTTTACTTGTAAGGTATTAAGTAATCTCAATATTTAGTTGAGGATATCCTCATGATTATTTATTGGATTTATACTTATAGATTCAGTATGGGGTACCTCAATATTACTATCATCATAATTTATGTAGAGCACTTCTTAGTTATGAAAAAATATGTGGCCATGATGACCCTTTCCTAGTCCTCTACCTCTTCCCCTAGATGGTTTTACATTAAAAGGGTTCCCATAGATGTTGCCTCTACTTGATTGAATTTTAACCATCCTGAGAATTATAAGTAGATTACAAAACTATAAGATGAAAACTTATTCCCAAAGTTCCCTAGAGTAGAAAAATACTCTAAGACTATATGAAACAAATCCATTTTTTTTTTGAATTGTATATCATATTATGTTTCAGATGTATTTTAGACCCAATTACCTCATTTCATAAAAAAGTGATAAAAATTCAAAATACTCACGTACATGCAATTGGAACCAAAGTAGGTGAATTCAGGTAATTAATTAGAGGTAAATACATACAAAAGGTGTTATGGGGAAGCATATTATTGTGATTGATGTTTTATGGGTTTTGCATCATATTAGTGCATGAATACATGGAAATAAACCAAAATCCATATGTGGCACTCATAATTTCACATGGAACTATTTCTAGGTCCTTAACCATAGTTAAATACCTCACTCTCCTTATTTAGTCTTGCTTGAAGATGGTTAAGATTAAAGATTTATTTAACTAGGAAAGACAAATCTATTAACGTAAGTTATCATTCAAATTAAAATAATTTTACATTAAAATTACAAGTTACTAACCTTATGTTTAAACATAATTTAGACAAGTAAACAAAAATTAGCAACCCAAAATCAATTCAACACATGTAGATTTCTAATCATTCATGCAACAGAAGATTTTACTACATAAAGAGAAAATAGATTTAAAAGATAAGGTTACATAGTGCTACCTGATGAGATCATAAATTCCTCACGAGATTTAGGTCATCGTACTAGTTAAATAATTCATACATCATTTACTTACTAAAATGGATGCCATTACTTAGATTAATAATTAATGATATAGTTATCATCAACATTGTTATCCTATAAGAAATCAAGAAACAAAATAATATAACCATTTAAATTGGCATAGATAATGTGATATTGTAAAATAAAATAGGCTAAAACATCTAATCAATTAGACCTTAATTAACTATTTGTTTGGGAGAAAAAAATTATGTAATTATTTAATAGCTAAGCCAATTTAGATAAATAAATAATAAAAGATTCAATTATTTTTATAAAATATTCCATTATCATATACGTAAATGTATACCTAATAAATCAACGCGTTAAAAATTAAACTCATAATTCAAATAGACTAGAAGAGGGAAGAAAGTGATTTATACAATAGAAATGATCAAAGCAAACGAATCCAACACAATCAAAGTAAATGGAATTCATCCAAGATTTAGGTTAAGTAGGACACAAATAAAATGTTCTGCTTAAGTAACACTTTTAATTTCTCTGTTGCGTAAGCCAAGGTGGTAAGGCACGTAAGTTGCACTATCTAAAAGGAATGTGAAAACACATACATCGCAACATGAAAGAAATAAACAGCCATGCAGATGTTAGTTATATAACTATAAATCATTAAATGCAATAGAAGTATTATATAACTTGATTAAATTATTTTATTGATTCATAATAATGACATGATATTAATTTATTTTAAGTTCTTTCACTTAGTCACATGATTATTATATGTAAAAATATTATACATGCTTATGACTAAATCAAAGGATTTAGTTAATCCTTATTTCATTCATTATGTAATGAAAGAGAGAAAGTATTAATTTTAAAATTACATATATGCGACATACATGTATTAAGAAATGAAATTAATAGTTTTCAAAACATACATATGCAACATGCATACCTTACATGCAACCAAGTATGTCTGAAATGCATATTATAAGGAAGGATACTAGTTTTGTTTTTTACATGAAGTAGCAACCAAAATTTTGAAAATGTTATCAATTGTTGAAAATTATGAAGAGATCCATGTATATGCATCTATGTAATCATATAAAATGCAATAAACTAGAAATGATTACTGAGCTAGTTTCCATTGTTTGAGTTAGCCTAACTACTATTGAATCAAGACAAAATTATGTATAATTACTTGACTACATAATATAACCAAAATATTTATTCTTGTATGGTAATGACATCTCAATGTTCTAGTCAAATATACACAATAAGTGGTTAATGAACCTTACATAATTGCCAAAGTAAATTATGTTAAAGATAACATTCATAGATCAATTTATATATCCAAGTTATCTATATAAATCAAAGATTTGATGTGACAATGATTGTATATATTAATCACATACAAGAAATTTTAATATTCTAAATCAATGTAAATTAACATTGTAACAATAATATAATGCTTAATTAATTTAAAATTTAAAGCCATTATATAATAATTAAGGTACCTAAAATATATCACCTTCATAAATTTACCATCTCACCCTTAGGTAATGTTCAACTTCCATTTTAGTTCTGCAACTCATTAATAACATAGGTTAGCATCAACATGGTTACCTATATAATAAATATTGAATATTAAATGATTTAATAGCTATGCTATAAAAATATATTAATTAATTAAATACTAACTTGATATCAATGATAGTAAAATATAATAAGTAATTAAAAATTAAATTGTTACTTTCATACTCTATGCATGTGCAAAGTCACCAAATACATGGAGTTGAGTGTGAATGAACTGATCAGGATAAGCCCACCCAAGTAGCCCTATGAGCCCAACCATCAGTGGCCCTCACCACCCCAACCATTAGTAGGTTGGTGGTTGTGGTAACTAGTAACATAAAGTAAATTATGAGCAATTATATTTCCAACCAAATAGACATCTTGAAACAAAGAGTACAAGAAGACAACCATACCATTCTAAGGTGAGATGGGGATAATTAATT
>JARHVA010001030.1:3535000-3547500 GCA_037957365.1 Torreya grandis
CAATTTGGTCTAAATCACATGATTGATTGCCCCATTTGACTAATTCACTCATTTTTCATAATGACATGAGGTGTAATGACAACTAAAAAACACATTCTATAGTCCCACATGGGTCTAAGTGATTCAAATTGTCCTCAATTATCTTTGTGATAGACCCTATGTACCCTAAACCATATATACATTAAAACATAAGCCCTAAACCATAAAAATTAAACACTATACCCTAAATTATAAACCATAAGCATTCCCTATTTACCAATTGATTTAGTCCCAATAAACATCCTTTGTGGTGATAAAAGGTTCACATGGTATAAAGTGATTAGACATTATATACAGATCCTTAAACATAAACCATATGACCTAATTCGTAAACCTTAAAACATAAATTATAAGCCCTATGCCCTAATGCCCACTACATATTAAAAAAATACATGCCTTATGATATAATTGATTTTATCATGAGATGTCATAAAATGCATTTTTTAAACCCATGGCTAAAACTTAGCCTTTGGAGTATTAATCTAGCTATGCATCTGAAGTAAATTAGGGCTATTTCAAGTACCTTAAACCTAATTTCATGACTAGAAATTATGATTTATGGGTTGATCATATCTAATTTTTCCTAACATCCTTCATGATTATACCTTATATACCCTAAAACCTATACCCCAAGCCCTAATCCTTATAGTTCCTAGTCCCTAAACTCTAACCCATAAATATAAACTCTTTAAACACTAAACTAGTCATTTTAGCCCAAATTAACATCATTTTGACTAAGAATTATCTTTTTGATTGACCCTATGTACCTTATACCTAATCCCTAGACACTATATCCTAAATTGTAAACCAAAAAATTTACCTATTTACCAATTGATTTAGTCCCAATTAACATCCTTTACATAGTAAAAATTAGGTTCACACATGGCATAGAGTGATTAGACCTTTTATATACCCTTAAACCTAAAACCTACATGCCCTAATCCCTAATCCTTAAACCCTAAAATATAAATTGTAATCTTTAATTGTTAATCTCTAATCCTTAAACCCTATGCACTAATGCCTTAATCCCTAATCCTTAATCTATATTAAGTGTATTCTGACCCCATTATTTAATAACATGATTACATTAATCTTAATATAGATAAATCTTCATATTTAATGTCAATGTTTAACCCCAATATACTATTAAGAATAAAATGATCACATTATTACATAACAAGATCATGTTATTCTTAATATACATTTCTCAATATGTATTTGAAGTAGACCTTAGTATAAAGAATAACATGATCACTCTATGTAATAACATGATCATGTTATTGAATAAAAGTATCATGTTATATAACATGATCTCATTATTATTATATACTAATCTCACTTTTCAACTTCTATTTTAACTCAAATTGAGAACTTTAAAAACATTCTTTACGTACTTTTGTGAGACTTGTAGAACCTGTGTAATGTTAGAGTAAGAGGAAGATATTGAAAAAAAAACACTATAGGAATTAGAGGATTTTATATAGAAAAGTAAGATATGAATGAAAAACCTTCATTGTAGACAATGTACAAACCCTAATCTTGATGAACCAAATGCCATAGATAATGAGCTAATTGACAACAATAAATTAAACAATGATGAAATTGACCATAATAAATTGAATAATTATTAAATTGACCATAATGAAATAATAAATAATGACATTGACAATAATGAATTATATAATGTGGGAAGTTTACATTCAAATCCCCAAATTTTGATTTTGTTGATGATGAGTCTATGTATGATGCTTCACCCCCCCTGAATAAACAAATTTTGATGGAAATAAATAACAATGAAATTATCCATCAAGAAAATTTCATAGAAATATATAATGAATAAATAAACAATGAATAAAATGTCATCCCACCTATACACAATGAAATTAATAATGATTTTGAAACACCCTCTCAACAAATTAGACCATTAACAACACATCCAAGAATTATATGTAGAAAATAAATGTACCTAATTGAAGTCAATGAAAATATTTTTAAACCAATGCATAGTAAATTTTTTGATTGGCATTCAAGAAGATTGGCTCAACCAATTTTGGATACTTTCTTTAATAATTTGTATTATGAAATTTGAAGATGTCAATTATTTGTTTCATTGAAAAAATTGATTAATATGTGACCTATAATGTACACATTAATACTATGATCATCTAATATGGATGATGAAAACAATGAAGTTATTTAAAATATACATGATTTATATCATACTATAGGCCCAAAATCATGGACACAACATTGTAATACTACCCGATGTATACTTACAACTTATGTAGTAAGTGACCAAATAAGGAAAATTGAATGGTTTCAAAAAAAATATAAACACCTAATATAAATTAAAAAAATGTTAATGAAATAAATTGAAAGACATGAGACACTTACTAAACCTAATACTAATGAGATTTGGGTATTCTTTTGTAGACTTATATAAAAGGACAAGGCTATATATGATACTCTCAAAGAGTTACTTGCTCAATTTTGGAAAGATAATACAAGAGTTTCTCTTAATGCAAAATATGTAGAGAAAGGAATATGTGGTTAGTGTAATGATGAATCACATTTGAAACTTTGACTGGATATGACTCAAACATAATTTTACTCTCAATTTTTGTTAAAACATCCACAAATTTCTATTTTTCAAAGATATTTTGAGATGGTCAAACCTTTTTTATATAAAAATAAATGACACACACACACATAACACTTGTTTTTGTGGGTAACATATTTAATTTTCAATGCATTATGATGTTTTTTATATATTTGTTGTATATTGCATACTAAAAACATTTTTTAGGAGTATGTCATTGAATTTCCATAAAAATAAGCTAGGGAATTCATTCCAACTATCTTTTTAAAAAGACCCGATGGATAATTATTTTAAAAAAAATCATGTTTCAATGAAAATTGCATCATTTATGGTGGATTGCCAAAATTAAAAAAATGTATCCATGAGGAGATTACAAGTGTCATTAGACAAGAATTAGTTGATTTAAGAAAATATAAATCAATTAACTATCAAGTAATCTATGGAAAATAATCAAAAAGGTATGAACTTTTTACAAAGAAATGCCTATTTTTTAATTATTGGTCAAATTTAGGGAGAACATTGTTTATGTGCATGCAAGGAGCACACACAAGGCTAGATGGTTGGATGGGCACTTGAAGATAAAAAAGGCTACATTCCCACTTAGTTTTATTATTTCAGTAGTTGACTTTGCTTAAAATTACACATTCAAACCCCAAATGGAATTTTAATCACAATATTACAAGTAATAAAAGGTTATCATATTCTTTTATATAACATTCATGCATGCACATTATAGTATAGAGAAAAAATATAAAATATTAGGGGAGCATGATTTATATATTAGTGATGGCCGATCACATTGTTTAGAGTATGTGTAAGGTTATTTTCGTAAGTTCTATGAATAGTTGAGTCAAAGAAACATTAATTTCAACCAACATTACATTTGATCAGACAATTGCACATCACAATTCAAAAATGCATGGATGTTTTATTTATTGAGTAGGATGCACATTACAACTTATTTATAACAAATTTGGAGTTTCATCAAGGTTGGATATGTAAAAAGGGAGAATGATGGTGATGGAGAATGTGTAAGAAGTGTTATTTCAATAGAGGAGTTGAAATTTGAAGAGGGTGTTCATTTGATAAATGTAAAAATTATGGTTGAATGGTGTAATGAGAACATGTGTCATAGTGTTCAATCAAATTCTACTATTCATAGACATTTCTAGTTAATGGAAGAATAAGACTTGGAAAAGTTTGAGGATTGTATGACTCTAACTAGTTCAATTGACCTCTGCTCATTTCATATCTCAAATGTAAATTCTTAGACTATTTATATGAGACACTTGGCATGTTTCTGTTCTGTATGTGTGGACTCTATTTAGAATGAGTGTGAGTCATAAGATTGTGTGGATGATTGGAGTTCTAAACCTATAATTCTAATTAAAACATATCGAGTTCCAACAACATTACAACTTAAAAATATGACATCATTAGATGATTTTGACCATGTATCTGATCTAGTGCAGCTAGATATAATATTTTTCATTATAAACAATTTATTCTCATTATATATCTTCATATTGTCATTAAAAATAGTTTTTAGAGATATAGGGAATGTTTTTGCAATTATTTAAATTGAGGATAATGAATAGGGCACTAATTTCTACTTGTGTCAGTGTGTAGAGAGAGAAGTAATTGACTTCCTCAGTTATAGATGGATAAAATATTGACTATCCCACTAGGTCAGTGCTAGTTATTAGAACATGATTTCGATGATATCCTCTAAAATATTTAGATAAATGTTTGTTTGAAGAGTTTTAAATGCATAAGAAGATACTAAACTACTCAAATTTGATTCTTGAAATGAATATTTAATTATAAAAATATCATGGGAGGCCATTAAACAAGAAACTATGGAAAGTTCAAGAGTTTGACCATGAAGTTATTTTTTTATACTATCAAGGTAAGAGCAAATCCTACTAGTTGATTGGATTAAAATACATAGGTATGTTGACATTTAAAATGTATATGTAGTCAATTTTATGAATTTTATTTTATTTTATTTTCTAGGTAGTACATATGAATGTCATTTTTAATTAATTACTAACAATGTTTTGTAGGTTAGTGGTGCCAGATAAGCTTCCACCTTCACATGGTTGGCATTATTAGTAGATAATTATATATTCTTGAAGCTAAGAGAATCATAGATTTTACATGATTAAATCTTAGGTTGGACATGACTGAATCTCAAAAAATGATTTACAGGGTTTGTTTTTCATGTGTTTGAACTTAGGCTAAAATATTGCATTTTTTGTATTGGGAAGGGCATTCTTGAGGCCAAAATGGGTAGTGGGTTTGTTGATCAGGCATAATAGGAGGCCAAAAAACTAGTATTGTACATTATTATCCCCCTGGACATGTTGGTAGTGTCAATTTTGGTCATAAATCATCATAATAATAGTTTTGCAACCACAACTTAAACTTTGACAACATTTATTATCAATATTCTTGCACTCTAAAATGGTATTAAAAATGCACTTCAGTGTGGATTTAAATATTTTGGAAGTTGTATAACATGTAATTTTCCTATATGGACGTGATCAAAGTGATATATTCTCAAGTGGAGGTCCCAGCACTAGAAATGGTAGTTAAAGCTCAAGAAGGTATTTGATCAATGCCAAAAAGTTGCATTTTTGGACCCCTCACTATAACTTGTCCAATAGAATTCTCTCAAAGGTTCCACCTAAGTTATCTAGGGTGTGATTATAAGGATTTATTAGGTAGATTAAATATCTAATGGTTCATGTAAATGACTTACAAGTTTCATTTTATGTATGTTGAACTTAGGCTAAAAAAATACATGTTTCTTGTATTGGGAAGGGCATTCTTGAGGTCAAAATAGGTGATGAGTTTGTCAATTGGACCTGTTGGGAGGATAATAACCTAGTGATAGACATTATATTACCCTTTATATTTATTTAAAATATTATTTTTAAGTCAAAAATGATCAAAACCATAGTTCGACAATCACAACTTAAACTTTGATAAGTGTTTCCACACTCTGAAACAATAGTGAAAATGAATGTCTTGGTGGATTTGATTTTTGTGGAAATGTGATAACATGTAATTTTAATATATATAATATATTCTTATGTTTATGTCTTTGAAGTAGAAATGGTAGTTAGAAATTAAGAAGTTGCTTGTTAGTGCCACAAAGTTACATTTTTGGAGCCATCACTATAACTTGTCCAACATATTAATCTCAAAAGTTCCACCTTAGAGATATAAAGTGAGATTATAAAAATTAAATAGGAATTATAATGATCTAATGGTTCATGAAAATGACTTACAAGTTTAATTTTATGTGTGTTTGAAATTAGAAAAAAAATTTGCATTTTTCTTTTATTAGGAAGGACATTCTTGGGGCCAGAATGGGTGGTGGGTTTGTCGATCGAGCCTAGTTGGAGGCCAAAAACATGGTATTAGATATTATCCTCCATATTATACATGTTTTTATTGTTATTTTTTAATTCATAAAGCATCAAAATCTGAGTTCTAAAACCACAACTTAAACTTTGGCAACTTTTGTTGTCAGTGTTTCCATGCTTTGAAATGGTAGCAAAAATATGCTTCTATGTGGATATTATGGCATAGTGATAACAAATAATTTGCCTATATGGATGTCATTTACGTGATATATTCTTAGGTTGAGGTCTCAAAGGTAGAAATGGCAGTTGGAGATCAAGAAGTTGCTTGTTCAATGCCAAAAATTTGCATTTTTGGACCCATCACTGCAACTTGTCCAATGGATTGTTATTGAATGTTCCTCTTGAATTATTTAGGATTAAATTATAGGGATGATATATGAATGGGTGGGTATCTGAAGGTTCATGTAAAATACTTACAATTTTCATTTTATGCATGTTTGAACTTAGGCTAAAAAATTGCATTTTTCTTGTATTGAGAAGGGCATTCTTGAGATCAGAATGGGTATTGGGTTTGTCAATTGGGATTTATGGGAGAAAAATAACCTAATAATAGATGTTATATTCCACCAAATACATGTTATAAGTTTCAATTTTTTTCATAAATCATCATACCAATAGTTTTGCTAAACTCTTAACCTATAGAACATGTTAAAACTTGGGTAAGATGAGTTTTTGGTTGATTTGAGTTATATAAACTTGGGTAAGGGTTAAAATATGTTAAAATTAATAAAATAATACTATAAATATAATTTTTAAGAGATATAATCTCTATTTTTATAAATTTACCTATTAGAGAGACACCTAGGTCGAGAGACCTTAAAACTTAAAAAGATGGAATTTGAGAATGAGAGCTTAATCTCTTAGAGAAATATTATTGGTTTGTTTACTATAATTTTTGACACCTACGTAAGTCATTCAGTTTTCCTAAGAACTATCCAAAGTGTCTTAAGGAATATTTTTCAAAATAAGAAAAGTAAATTTGAGAGATTGGTGACTAGTTAAGAGTAGACCTAAAGAATAATTGACTATATTAAAACAAGATTGTTTGAGATTTTATTTTGAATAAAATTGAGAAAAAGAGTGGATAAGTGAGGTTTTAATTATTCATGACCATAAATAATATGAATAGGAATTTCATAGCCTTATTAAACATAGAAGAGAAAACTATGCATTAAGTGGTATTGGGGTATGATAAAGGGTTTTGGCAAGGTTTTAGAAGTGTTGGTAGTATTATACCTTATTATTCCCCACCATACATGTTTTAAGTGTCAATTTTTAGTCATAAAGCATCAAAATAACAATTCTACAACGACAATTTAAACTTTGACAACATTTATTGTCAGAATTTGTGTGCTCCAGAATGGTAGTGAAAATGCACTTTAGGGTGGATTTGAAGATTGTGGTAGTGTGATATCATGTAATTTGTATATAGATATGATATAAGTGATATATTCTCAATTGGATGTCCTATAGGTAGAAATGGTAGTTGGAGCTTAAGAAGTTGCTTTTGTAGTGCCAAAAAGTTGTATTTTTAGACTCCTCACTGAAACTTGTCTAACAGATTACTCCCAAAAGTTACACCTGAGTGTTTTAGGGTGTGATTATAGGGATTAAAGAGGTAGGGGAGGGATATTATGGTTCATATAAATGAATTATATGTTTTATTTTATTCATGTTTTAAATTAGGCTTAAAACTGCATTTTTCTTATATTGGGAAGGATATTCTTGATGTTGAAATGGGTGGTGGGTTTATTGATCAAGTCTAATGAGAGGCCAAGAACCTAGTATTAGACATTATATTTCCTCTTAGATGTGTTTATAGTTTAAATTTTCAGTCAAAAAGTATCAAAACCATAGTTTTACAACCACAACTTAAACTTTGACAACATTTATTGTCAATGTTTATATGCTTCAAAGTGGTAGTGAAAATGTACTTCTAGGTGGATTTGAATGTTGTGGTGTGTGATAAAATGTAATTTTACTATTTATACATGATAAAAATGATATATTATTAGGTGAATTTTTTGGAGGAAAAACTAGTAGTTGGATCTTAAGAAGATACTTATTCAATGCCGAAAAGTTGCATTTTTTGAACCATCACTGCAACTTGTCTATCCAATAGATTGCTCTCAAAGGTTGCACTTGAGTGATCCTAGGTGAGATTACATAAATTAGAGAGGTATGGGATGGATATAATGTTTCATGTAAATGACTTTTATGTTTAATTTTATATGTGTTTGAACTGATACTAAAAAATTAGTTTTTTCTTGTATTGGGAAGGGCGTTCTTATGTCCAGAATGGGTAGTGGATTTGTTGATCGAGCTTGATGGAAAGCCAATAAATTGGTCCTAAATATTTTACTATCCTAGAACATACTGGTAGTGTAGATTATTATTCAAAATACGTTGAAACCATAATTATATAACCATAACTTAAACTTTGACAAAATATGTTGTCAGTGTTTTGTGCTCCAAAATGGTAGTAGAAATACACTTTTGGGTGGATTCAAATGTTGTGGAAGTGTGATAAGATGTAATTAGACTATTTGGATGTTATTTAAGTGATATTTTCTTAGTGGAGTTTCCAAAGGAAGAAATGGTAGTTGTAACTCAAGAAGTTGCTTGTTCAATGCCAAAAAGTTGCATTTCTAGACCCATCACTGTAACTTATCCAATGGATTTCTCTCAAAGGTTCAACTTGAGTGACTTAGGGTGTGATTAGAGTGATTAAATAGGTAGGGGAGGGATTTAAAGGTTCATATAAATGACTTACATGTTTCATTTTATGCATGTTTAAACTTAGGATAAAAAATTGCATTTTTCTTATATTGGGAAGGGAGTTCTTGAGATTAGAATGGGTGGTGGGTTTGTCAATCAATCCTAATGGGAGGATAATAACCTAATAATATATATTATCCACCCATATATAAATTATTTTAGTGATATTTTTTGGTCAGGTAGTATCAAAATAATAGTTATGCTAAACTTTCAGTGTATATAACATGTTAAAACTTGGGTGAGATAAGTTTTTGGTTGGTTTGAGATATATAAACTTGGGTAAGGGTTAAAAATTGGTAAAATTGATACAATACTAATATAAATTTAATTTTTAAGATATAAAATCTGTATTTTTATAAATTGACCTATTGGAGCAATAACTAGGTCTAGAGACCTAGAAACTTAAAACGATATAATTTGAGAATAAGAGCTCAATCTCTTAGAGACATGTAGTTGGTTGATTTATTATAAGTTTTGACACATAAATAAATTTTTAATTTTTAATAATACTTATCCAAAGTTTCTAAAAGGATATTGTACAAATGAAGGAGAGTAATTTTGAGAGATTGGTGACTAGTTAAGAGTAGACATAATGAGTAATTGACTAGATTAAAAGAAGATTGTTTGAGAGTAGATTTTATATTGAATTGAGAATAAGAGTACATAAGTGATGTTGGAATTCTTAATTATCTTAGATAATATGAATAGGACTTTCATATCATTATTAAACATAGAATATCAAATTGTGCATTAGGTGGTATTAGGGTATGATAAAGGGTTTTGTCCAAAGATGGATCATTGTCTCATGAGTTAATATTATGTATCAAGTTAGTAAGGTTGAAATTTATAAAACTAAATGCATTATATTCAAGGCCAGGAGCAAGTTCATATTGTAAGTTTAGCAAATATAAATCTATAAATATGAAGAAGTATACCATGTACATGGTCACAAAAAGGAGTTGAGTGCAGAAGAGGTATTGATAGAGATTAATTAGGATGTGAGGTAAAATATAAAGGAACTAGAATCATGAAAGGTACACAATACGTAGGCCTAGTTTCAAAAAAATATAATAAAAAAGGCATTAGGTCTAGGTGAAGGTGAAAGATTAGGTAACTTACATGTCTAGTTATCTTAGTGATAAATTTGTAAGGATTTACGAATTTTTTTTGTCTATGAATTATACATGTTTGAACATGATTGGGTATGGGTTTTAAGTGTAATAAAATTGTGTTAATGATCAATTGAAAAGTTGTAAATGGGTGAGGATAAATTTTAAATATATAAGAGTGTCATTATTTATTTCCACTATAGACAATGAAATGAAAACTTTAATTTAAAAAAATATAGGAGATCCAAGATTTATAGCATTGAAAAGAACATTTTTTTAATCTTTATTTATGTAAAAAATTAAATACAAGATCTGATAGATAATAATTTAGAATTTCAAAATAACACTATAAAAGAACATTTTAAATTAAAACTAAATATAAATTAGATAGATTGCCATGATAGGCATTCAATATAGGCACATGTACAATGTCAATATTACATAGAATTTTGTGATAGGCATAAAAAAATTACATCTACTAAAATAGTATCTAATGTTGGGTAAATGTAATATTCACATATATACTGCCAAAAATGCATAAATTGGTATATAGACATACACAAAAACACATTTAATGTAAGACATTCTATTCATCAAATAGCCTCTCTCTCTCTCTCTCTCTCTCTCTCTCTCTCTCTCTCTCTCTCTCTCTTCTTGAGGAAGACTCTCCCTAGGATACCCTGCTAGTAGATGGAGACACCTCTAATGCCTTGGTTTTCTCTTAGGCCTGATTGTGGGTCCTATGTTCATAGGTTACTTGCAGATGAAAATATTAAAATATAAGTATTATTAAAAAATTAACATAAAATACATTCAAATAATTATTAAGATATTAATTTAAAACTGAAATAAAAAAATCATTTAAGCATGCACTTAATGTAAGCTCACAATCTTGCTCAATCTATTTTTGATGCTCAAACAAGTCAATGGCAGAGTCAGCTATTCAAATAGGCATCTGAAATATGGGAGAAACATAAGAAGTTTACCTAATAATCATCTGAATAAGACTATCATATGTCATAAGACAACCCTGCATACACATTACATTCACATAAGTTATATTTTCCCTAGATATGTATTAAAATTATGAAAATAAATATATTTTTTACAATTCAAAATTACAACTTAATATATACCTCTATCAGTTCCTACACAGATGACATTGTAACAATAACGCCTATGTCTATATCTACTCACATAGAGGGAGGAGTGTCTACTTGAGCCATCAAATATTCATGTAAACAAGGTCTCAATTCATTTTGTATACAATATCAAAGATATATATATATATATATATATATATATATATATATATATATATATATATATATATATATATATATATATATATATATATATATATATATGGCAAATTTTTCTTGATGTAAAACAAGATATATATGGAAATGCATTTCAACATGCATATCATGATAAGATAATGTAAACCAAGAATCACGTAAGTGTAACTACCATGGAAAATGCAATGGCCAATAATATTAATTAGTTTTCATGTTGGAGGTAATATGAAAATTATAATACATTTAGGAACTATGAGTGGAAGAGTAGGAGGTGGAAAGAATAGTATCACTTTGAGAAGGCATTGTTAGGGAGAGAAAAGGAATAAGAGACATATCAAGAACTCTATCCTTACTTGTAAATATTCTTTGGATAGATTAAAAAGTAAATAAGTGTTTATAGGTTTATGATCAATCCTTTGATGTTCATATCTCTAGTCAAATAAAATTCAAGTTAGTAGTCTATAGTTTCAAATTGGTGGAACCCAATTTTTAATACTCTATCTTCAAGCACAGTCAAAAAGAGGAGAACATAGTCAGTTTAAAGTGTCATTAGAAATGATTGAAATATGAGTAAGGGATTGAAGATCTCTATGAAATTAATGTAAAAACATTTAAATTTTCAATACTATGGAGAAAATTTAAAATACATGGGAAGACTATATACAACCCAATTAGTAACAATTATGAGTTTACATATTCATAAACAAATACCATATAGATTTATTGGAAATAGAATTGAGGATTTAATATATTGTGAACATTTTAGGATATTGATTTTACATGTGTGTGATTCTTTGAATTTAAATCAAATGAAGGTAAAGTACCTTAAGGGTTTTTTCAATCTTATTTGTTGACATAGTCATGTTAGAGTACAATTTTTTTTTAAAACTACATGTTGGGAGTGATTTAGTATTGATAAAGGAAAAGTAATAGTTTGAAAAGATGCCTGTCATAGGGGAAAATCCATTTAAAGCATTATAATCTTTGATAGGGGTCAAAAGTTCATTATATCTTATTTATTATCCTCTTAGGTAGGTGCAAGATTAAGACAACATAAGTTAGGGTTTAAAACTAGAAAATGAGATAACAAGTGATTTACCAGATCAAAATTCATTAATTTTTGTGGAAAAGTGTATTTATATAGGAGGAAGAGGATTTTCGAGTTTTGAAGTCTATTTTAGTGCATATGGCAATGTTTCATAGTCAAGAACCTTGAATTAGGCATAAGAGACCTAATTAGTCT
>JARHVA010001030.1:3555000-3557500 GCA_037957365.1 Torreya grandis
TATGTTTATTATACGTATTAAGGGGACAATGAAAAATTAAATGATGTATCAGTTGGAAGCATATTCATAAATCATAAAACACCTATTTACATCATCAAAACATATTGTAGTCTTAGGTATAAATTTTAATCACATCACATATAAAATATATGACTTACAAGGAGTTCTCTCTATAACCAACAAATGGACACAATCAAGCTACATTGGCTCCATCAAGTCTATCTCTATCTCACTTTGATGTTTTGTTTATATCTTCATTCCAAACTTAAAGTTTAATATTCTTATGAAAAGGATTAAGAAAGAGCATTATTTTCTACAACATGATACAGTGTCTTCTTCTATACATTATTTCTATGAAGTCTCTTTCTATTAATGGTGTTACCATGCCCATCGATAAATTGTTGGAATGAATGAGCCATTGGGTGTTGTATACTAGATATTAACCTACTCTACACCATGTTATAAACATCTACCATACACTTCAATAATAATGATATTATTTAAAAAATGGGGTTTGGACATATACACCAATGAATAATGAGCATCATCTTTTCTTTTGGTGACTCATTTGGATATAATTTTTTCATAATTATTGATTTGACTAACATAAGATAAGTAATTAGGATGGAGAAGGTACTTAAAAGAGAGATAGAAGAGATGAATTGTGTTTGTGAGTATCTTGTTGTATAGGAGAAGATAAGAATTAGAGTTATGTGAGGTATCAAAGAGTGTAAAAAGCCCAAAATATTCATTTAATATTTTATGAAATATGTAATTTATAAAATTCATAATGTATTTAAATTTATTAGTAGTTGTTTTTATATAGAATTTGCTTTTTACTTATGTTTTGTGTTATAGAATTTTAGTAATACTTCCATTTCTATTGATATTTATGTGATTGATTCATATTAATGCCTTTATATTTATAATCCAAATACCATAAATGTACATATCATTTGAATGAGATTTGAAGTACTTGAACCTTGAATTTCTTTTGCAATTTTCTTTTCTAATGTATTTGTGCCTTTACTTCAATTATCTTTTTGATATCTGAGACATTGATCAATTATATTGTATACATAATCACATAAAATTGGACATTTGTATAGATGTATAAAAAACCCATGTGAAAAGGTTGACACTTGGAAGAGGGGATAAATCTCATCTTGTATATAAAGAATGGTCTTATTTAAAAAAATTGTCATAACATGACTCAATGCCAAGTGGCATATGTACTATTTGAAGTAAAATCATGCTTGATAATTCTATCATATAAATACTAGATGGGAAGTTTTTATATAGTAAATATTCCAAGTATAATTAGTTGAATAAAATTCAAGATGTGGGAAAAGTAAGATGGATGATAGAAAATTTTTGCATGTTGTATTTTATACCAAAATCTCTTGATGAAGGATAAGATTTTATTCGTAAACATAGGTAGTAATAAATTGTTAATATAAAGTAAAAAATAAATATGTTTGACATGAAGTTTTAGATGGATTAATTGAGGAAATTTTGGGTTAAGGACATGATTATCTTTATGAATATAGGGTAAAATAAATTCTTAGTAGTTGGTACAGAAAAACTATATGACATGTATCTAAGATTGTAGACATGCTTAAAAACATTTTAAAGGCAGGCCCAAGATAACTGACCAAACATTATAGGTCATGATAGTATGGTGAATTGTGATACTAGGAGAGATCATGTTGGTAGAACTATATTTGTTTTTGAAACACTTTTTCATTAATTTTTAGTAACTGGATTAGCAAAAACCATATGACATGTATTTAGGATTATAGACATGCTAAAATATTATGGGTTGGTTGCATATTGGATATCTTATGTTTTGGTGAATTATTGGAGAGAATTTGGTGACAAAAAATAATATTATGAAATATAATAGGATTTTAGACACAATTAATTACTTTGGAGATGGATCAACAATAATGTACCAATCTTTAAAGGTCATCCTTTATTATGTTGAAGTTTAATGTCAGGAGTTTGCATTTGGAATCATTATGGAAGTTAATGGTTATTTATGAATTGATGTATATATTCTCATGTAGTTTTTTTTATTATAAATTTTATCATCTCATCTTGATTTCATGCATGAAGTAGAAATGAAATAAAGAATAATGAAAATAGATTTGATAATTTGTACAAGTAGCATATGCACTAGGTAAAGAAGTTATATTTAAGTTGGCACAGGATTAAAGCATAACTAAATGAAAAACTAGGAGAATTGTAAAACTATTTGGGAGGTAAACTGAAAAATATATGTTTTTAGGAATCCTCATAATAACAAGTATACCTAATTCCAGGTTATTCTATGTTACATTAGATGGTCTAGCATATCAAATTGTGTATTATGTTTGAAATTTTTGCTACATGTTCATATTATATACATATAGATTTTATATACTTAATTTGCATCAAACATATTTGGTCAATGAATTAGAATATTTGATTATACTATTTAATATTTTAATAATTTTTC
>JARHVA010001030.1:3562500-3615000 GCA_037957365.1 Torreya grandis
CAATTTATCTAGAATGAGATAGTTTTTTGATAAATACACACCTTATTATACATTTTCCCTCATTTAATCCTTCAAAACTTAAGATTATTGAATACACTTATATCACGTGTAAAAAATATATCTTTTATAACCTTGTAAATTACATGGTATAATATTATATCAATGAAATATTACAACTAGCACAAAATTTTAATTTCACTAATAAGCTTATAAAGGCAACACATTTAAATAACATTTTTGATGATCATGATCAAAACCATTTATGCATGGATCCATGGATTCCCTCTTTTTATTTAGTTGATTATGTGATTATTTTAGGTATTTTTTAATACACAATTCCCCCTCCTACTGTACTAGTTGTAGGTACAAATCAATACAAATACCATGAAAAAATTCACAACAATTTTTATTATGAAATTATGAAATTTCACAACACAATTTTCATCTTTGGAGATAAAATACAATTATTCATGCACATTTTACCTCAGTAATATTTTAGGAAATAAATGATCTAAATTGATAGTGGACACTTGGGCATTAGTATTCCCATCACACAAACTCACACTATTTATTATTTGCTCATGATCACTGGTAATATGCCTAGTTAACCAACCATAAAACAATCTTCCTTAGCTTCATTCCCTTTTATCCCAATTTCTAATTCTTCATGGCTTTTACCCCATTTTAATGAAAAATCAAAATGATATGGTATGGGATCTCTAAGAGTAACAATGTGTAGATGATGTTCCCTCTAACCACAATTCAAATGATTGGAAGTAGTCCATCCATAATAATTTAAATACCCTAAATAATAATCATTCATAAATTTAATTTTATAAGATATAAGAAGCCAATCTTGATGGCTTTCTTGAAGACTTAAATTATGGTTATGTCTGCCCACATTATTTTATATTGATTCCCATATACTATATGTTTCTTTTGAAAATCATTATAAAATCAACTTATTTTTTCCTTGCAAACATTGTTATTTTAATAATAAAATACCAGCAAAGATCCAATTTGCATGAAGATCCATCTCAAATTAAAATTTATCAATATTTATATAGTGAATACAACATAAAAATACCTGGTTGAATGGTTAAGATCAAAATCTTGAGAGCCAGGTCAATGGCAGAGGAGGTTGTATTAATGTTAAGATTCATAATTTTCCTTAATCAATAATCTCTTGCTTTTATAGTGTTGTATCCTTCCTAGTGCATTTATTTTTATATAATATGTGAACCATTTTATAGTATTATTTTTTTATCCTTCCATGAGATTATCTTATTTCCATATTCTTGTATTCATTAAAATAAAACTAATGGAGGATACAAATATAAATTATAGACATGTAGATTTATCTTTCACAAGATTTGTAATTAACTGCACTAGATGTAAAATCAAATGTTATGTAGTTTCTCTCTTGTTATTTTATGGTCAAAGCATTGAAACAACATTCATAGTTAGAATTTTAACTTTTATTAAAGGATGTTTCTAATATATTAGGTCAACATACAGGCTAGTGTCATAGGGAGTTAAAAAACATTATGAAAAAATGAATTTTTGGCCTACCATTGATCTATTCTAGACACACAATAAAATGTGATTAAACTTAGTATTATCGAAGCATATACTATAACACCACATCAAATGATTCCCTAAGGACACCCACCTTACCCATTTTCATATTTTTTCATGGTTTGGTACAAGTGCACAAACATAAATAGGAATTACATCAAATCAAATTAGGAACCAAAACCCTAAACTAGACATATGGGAATTGTTATCATTACATTTAGGTGGATTTTAACATGGGAAATAGTTAATCCTTTCATGTCTATTAGCTATAAAACTATCTTATGTGTCAATTATGCATGATTCATCTTCACCATATCAAAGGAGAAGGGGGAATAAATAATAAATAAAAAAATATACAAACTTAGGATTCTAATTAATCACTTTTTAGTGCCACAATCATTGTTTCCATTATCTGGTCATATGTATATGACCAATCAATCAATTACAGTAGAAAATTACTATCTTAGTTTCCAAGGCATTTAACAACATTAATAAAATAATGGGGAAGTTATGGATTCTAATGAAGGTGATGCATAATATTGATTAATACTAAATTCTACAATGGTATCTTGTAAATTATTGTAATGCTTAACAATAATTGTATTTGAAAATCCTCTTCCCTATATAGTATACTAAAAAATCACAAATATTTGGCATATAAGTAGTGATTTACATGCTCAATTTCAAATGATGTGATTAAGATGAAGGATTTTAAAAATCAATCTTGACAAGGAGATTGCGAAGTGATAAGCATGAAAGTTGAGTTTTTCCACCATTTCAATTTCCTCTTGACCAAAACATCACATTAAAATGTGTATAGGATAAATGATATTGCAAATGGAAAATAGATATATATTAAAGTTTATCAAACTAAAATTCTTAACAATATAAAGGTTATCCTCACCTATAATATTTAGATGATATTTAACAATGCACCCAAACAAGGATTTCCCAAATAATGGACTAAAAAACTACATCATAATCATCTACAAAGATAGAGATGAATACAACCCCTCTAAGTATTGAAATATAATTATTTTCTCTTACCTTGCAAGGTTTTTGTAACCACTTTGAAAAGGAAGACAAGAACTATTATTAGTTAATAACACACTAGAGTTAAGGGTCAAGAGGAATTCATAAGTCACTATTCTAAAGTTAATCACATTATTACACTTAGGATGAGTGTTGAGTATTTTTATGATAATGAAGATCTCTTTGCTTGCTTCATTGATTTCAGGAAAGCATTTGACACTAGTTTCATAGGAAATATTTTGAAATGTATGTTGAAAAAAGGAGTTCCCATGATCGTAGAATGGTGAACAATAGACTATATGAACAAGTCCCATCCCTTTTTAAAATGTACATAGATAGATAGTAAAAATACCTAGAATAGTGATTTAAATTTTTTGGGAATATTGGGGTTTAATTCTAATTTAGTTAAAGGGTTTGAGTATTAAAACCAGTAAATAATATGAAATATTTAAGCCACTAATTTTTGAAATTAGATTGAATTTTTTTTAAAAAAACAAATAGCAATCAGTGAGGGAGAATCAAACATATCTTATTATGGATTGTTTTGATTGAGATAGGGTCTAAAAATCTATGTGCAAGATTGGGACACTATTTTAAATAAGATCTTAGACTTCATTTTTTAATTGGATAGGAGCACCAAAATTGGATACCGTAGGCTATAACACTATAGTCCTCCTTTGACACTATTATCCTAAGGGCTTAAAATTTATAGGTTTTGTTCACTTGCTTAGGGTGAGCATATGTACCAATTTTTAGGTCCTCACTATCAATAGATCTCCTTATAGACCTGATTATTCATGTACCTATGTATTTTATACAACTAAAGGGAATTTTGGTAAATAGAGAAAAGGGGTTAGTGTGTGTAAGATGTACTAGACATGCTTCACACTCCATGTGAGGGAACGCTACCTACATATCAATACTCTGAAGAGGGATCAAGCCATATGTAATTCTCCCTCTAATAGTGCTTGGTGTAATAGTGAATAAAATGTAAGAAATGATAAAATTGAGTATGCTTAAGATGGCTAGGGATAGGAGTAAGGTCCTGAACTGTATTGAAAATGTATAAGCTAGTTGTATGTAGAGAATAAGGAAGATTTCTTGAGTGGTCTTGATTGTATTCTTGCTTTCTTGAATGATATTTACTAACCATTTCTAAATGATATTTGAATGGGCTTATATATGGATCTATTGGTCATGGTTTAGATGGAACTGAACTAGGATGACATAATGAATAAGAGGAATTAGGAAAATATTGTAAAATGGGATCAAAATGTGATTAGATAGGAGAAATAAAAATGGGAAACCCTAGGGTCCAGTGCTATAGTCCAATTTTGGCACTATTGTCTTGGGTAGCTGAGACCTAGGGAGATGGATTGGTCATGAAGAGAGGGTCTTGGCTTAGCTAGGGTCAAGTTTGAAAGGCCACAAATAATTGGGAATTAGTGAAAACAACCTGAGAGGGTCTAGAGAGAAAGCAAGATGGACCTAAGGATAAAGTGTCATTAGCCATGCTTATGTTACCAATTTTGCATTTTATATGACTGCATTTGCCCCCCTTTCTTATAGTGATACAGTAAAATTAAATACTAGCATGAAGGAAAATATAAATCATACCTAAGCTTACATATAAAGATGAAGCCCATGAAGCTTATTATACTGAGTAATGCTATATAGTGCATAGAGAACACATTGTACAAGTGTGATTCTATAAAAGGAAATTAGATAATAGATTAATTTTTATTATATGTAATTTAAAATAAAAACACATAAAACTGACTAAGAGAGAGAGGAATATGAAAGAATGAATAGACCTCACTAGATATGTGAACCAATATAAAACTTGTTGTGATACTGAGTAAGGCGGAGTAATGTTGGATGTGCTGGATGATACTGTACCCACATTTATATCACAAATAGAGATGAGTGCTTAATTCCATATAAAGTGGCTCAAGAATACAAGGATGGACCTTTGGCTCCATCATTTCCTACTAAGTGAAGCTAGATGATAATATGTGTGCTAATCAATGTCTAGACTATGTATCTAATCCCTCATAATAGGTGGCTAAAGAATACAAAAGTTATCCCTTTGGCTCCATCATTGCCACATGAAGTGAAGCTATGAATTGATACAGATATGTATGAATGTGTATATCATATGAGATGGATTTTGAAGTGCATGAGTGATCTATAAATCTAAAAAAGTGGTGTGGATAGTTGAATGTGTTCTAAAAACTAGGCCAATGTTGGCCAACTTAGAAAAGATGGATATTAGGATTGTGTGGAAGCCACTCCAAAATAAAAAAATTAGCTTATGTGGAAGCCACTCAAGAACTTAGGTACTTAATAATGTGGAGGTTAATCTTGTATGAAGGTCATTCCAAAATGGTTCCAACCACCTACAGATGGAATAAGGCATGTAATTACTAAAAATACCTATGTAATGCTGAAAATTGAAAGAAAAGAAGCAAAAGTGATGTGTAATCTTCCCCTAATCACTAGTGTTTGAAATATGGATTCTGATCTAGAATTTATACCAACTATCATATCTAAAACTAGAAGTGAAAACCAATCATGTCATGCATGATACCCCCTATGTCTAGATTCTCTGAGAAAATTATACTAAAAACTATTGATTTTAACTAGTCTCATTGTGTAAAACTATAGTTGAACCTACATTTTTGCCTACTTTTAGAAAATTTAGTTTTTTTACTATTTGGATAGGAGCACCAAAAATGGATACCCTAGTGTCTGGTGATGTAGTCCAGCCTTGGCACTATTATCTTGGGCTAAAATTGAATATTGTTCTAGATTCTTGACTGTTTGCCTGGTCTATTCTAAGTGGTTTGATGACTAGTTGTTCTTCTAGTTATTCTAAAACTAGATTTTTTGATTGATAGGAGCTTTAATATCTTTAGAAAAGCCCCTGTTTATTTCCCCCTCTTCTGAGTATAGGACTAAGTACCCTATAATGACTTTCCTTAGAAGAAGAATCCTTGCAAGTGTATTAATATAGAAATATACATAAAATATTAATGATAATCAACAAGATATCTCAAGATATAGCATGGTTTAAATTAAGATATTGTAAGATCAATAGGGATATGCCTAGATAGATTTAATAATGTAATATCATATTTAATTTACTGAACTAGAATTGAAAGTGTTTATTTCTTAGTTGTTAGTTGGAGGGATGTAGCACGATGTCCATCATGGCATCCAAGAAAATAGGAAAAATGCATGATATGAATCATGGCATTATAACAATCAAAGATGAAATCAAGTAAATAAGCACTCAAATCAAGAAGTAAGAAGCATACAAGGGTGGCCAAAGGGCTATAGAAATAAGGGACAAAGGAAAATGTCACTCAAACTTAAAATCAAGCATAGAGGGCATGTCCAAATTCCATATACATGAAAAAAGAAATGTTGGCATAAGGGCCACAAGCACATACAAGAGTACTATAAAAAGACATTGGAAAATGTCCTAAGGCACAAACATGAATATAATTAAAGCACATTGGCAAATATTCTAACACACATATAGGAGACATGTAGGAGCTATAAATGCAATCACATCAAGCTACACTAAACAAGAAAAGAATGCATGTAAAGACTAGAAAGATAGAATCACATCTAACTAATTGAAGTAAGATTGAAATTATCCATGACATGTTAGTATACGACTAGGCATATTCTAAGAAATACACACGTGTTAAATAATAGTGAGATGTCAATATAGTAATCTGTGTAAGGTAGTAAGTAATGTACATCAACATGATAACTTAGAATATGTAGTCATATAGGAGATGCCCTTGGTGGGTATGTATATTGATGTGTGTCTCTAATGTAGAAGTAGGAATGCCCTGTCAATGGGTAGAGTAAAACATTCAAGTAGATTTATTTCAATACACATACTCAAACAAGATCAAGTGAAGCATGGTAGTGTAGATAAATTGACATACAATAGCATGGAATAATAAATGTAAGTACTATCACAGTAATAATGTAAATCATGGATGGTGCATATAATCAAAATATTTTTGGTGTTTTTGAATTATTTGCATGTTTTTGTATGTTAAACTATTTGAATGTTTTTGAATTTTTGACATAGTTGAGCTATATACATGCAGCATAAAAATTGTGTACAAGTAATTGAAAAGAAGTTATATACTAGTAATTATAAAAAAATATTTACAAGAAAGGATAAGAAGAGATGATACTAACCGATGAGTCTCATGAGAGACTCCCTATCATGGTATCTTATATCAAACAAAGGAATCGTACATGATTGTGAAACATGAGGGAATGACTATGAGTATGATTCTAAATATTTAGATTCATTTTTAGAATATTAGAAATAATAATAACCTGTATTATTCTACTCATGATTATCATCTTGATTTTTAACCAATAGAATGCTAGTGTTGAGTTTTATTGTAGCTAGATACTTTCTTTTGATGAACTGTGTCTATGAATCACTTGCCTTAGGATGTTCAATAAATCTTAAATCTTGGTGACAAACATTATGAACTATTGGAACAAGAGTAGTGATACTTTGATCATGCTTTCCCAACCCTTGACCTTGATAATCAAATTGTTTTAGATATTTTGGACCAAACCCATACTGATTTGAAAGTTGAGCCTCATTTGTGAGAGGTAGATTTGCATCTTTTTTTTTCTTTACTTGTGCTTGTGGTAGTATTTGTTATTCTAATTTTTCTTTTTGATCCTTTTATTTTCTGAGTTATGCTTTGGTAACCACTTTTATACCATTTCTAAAATTGACCCTTTGTGAATGTGCTCTTGTGTTGTTATTGTTGCTTGACTGATTTACCTTGTACAGGGTCCTCATTAGCAATTATCTGTTGTAAATGATTTTTCAATGCCAAACATGAATCTTTGTGATGCACATGCATTCTATTACATACATAATAATATCTAGATCTTTGCATTAGATATCGAGGAGGTAGTATGATCAACTGAGATTTAATCATTTCCCTTAGTACCTCATTTGAAATCTTATTTGATCTTTAAATGATTTTTAAATCACTAGCCATAGATTTACTTTGTTGTGATTTCTTGTTTTGATATGTAATATTGCTTGCAACCAATCAACGAGTGAAGGTATATATAGATGATTAATAATAGGGTGTCTTTGATGCTTTTGTATTATAATCTAATTTTTCAATTTTGATATCTTTTCAATGTAATAGTTGATTCTACATTTGTAACTCTGAAAAGAACTTGATCATACTAGTGATTTGATTCCTTAGAGTCTCACAAGTGCTAACCTTAGTTTCTTTTGATGGAACATATAAGCACATATGTTGAAGAGGGTGTGAAGAAGCTATAGGCTGAATATATGCATTAAGAATAATAGTAGAGGCTACTTCACTTTATGGAGGGGTGATAAAATGGACTTGGTAAGAGGGAAAATAGCTATCACCCTCTTGAGGGAGAGGAGGAGAAAGGATTTATGTCTTATGTGTGAACTATGACAGGGAAATAAGAGTATCCAATGTGGCATATACATCTAGGTAGAAACTATGTATATTGGTTAAAATGTATGTAAGTGGAGTTTTAAATTGTATAGAAATACACTTATAGAGAACATTACACATGAGATAAATCAAATAAGGGATAGAGAGTATGGAAATGTGTATTGATGCATAAAGAATTTTGAGATGTGCTATGATATATCTGATATGTGTAGTAAGGTAAATTTGAATAAATTTCCATATGAGAGATAGAGAGCAAAGGGTAGAGATAATATATTTGTGTAAGAATGCACAAATATATTTGACATGAACTATGGCATTTATAATGCTTTTAGCATGATAATCTTGAAAATTATTTCATATGATGGAGAGAGAGAGAGAGAGAGAGAGAGAGAGAGAGAGAGAGAGAGAGAGAGAGAGAGAGAGAGAGAGAGAGAGAGAGAGAGAGAGAGAGAGAGAGAGAGAGAGAGAGAGAGAGAGAGAGAGAGAGAGAGAGAGAGAGAGTATGCAAAAGAAACATTGAAATCTTGAGCAAGTTTAGAAATAAAATTTATAATATCATCTCTTATTATGAAAATTAGGCATGAAAGGGAGAGAATAAAACTTTGCACAAGCATATGATAAACTTCATCATTAATGTACATAATATGACCTATTATGGTCTATTTATTATTTGGAAGAAACGTAAGAAATATGTGTAAATAAGTGAGAATCATTTTTACAATTTGATTATGGATGTAAGGTGATACCTCGAGAAGAAAATAGGTGGTAGTATATGTAACTAGGGATTTAACAATGATATTTTTGCAAAATACTATGAATTTTTGAATTTGAAATTAAATTTTCAAGATAAGTATGCAACTAATAATTCATAAATTTATGGGAAAGTGTTTGATTTAACGAGATCTAGTAGATGAAACTAGGTTTTTGAATTTTTTTTTGAAATTATTGTGAATCTTTGAAATTTGAGGTTAATTTATGATTTTAATATGCAACCAAAAACTCATAAAATGATTGGGAAATTACTAGAAAATTATTAGGATCTCATTGATTTAACTAGAGCTTGAAATAAAATTATTTTTGAAATTACTATTGAATTTGAAAATTTGAATCAAATTTATGATTTATATATGCATGTAAAAAATCAAGAAATTATTGGAATAATGCTAGAAAATTATTGAGACCTAGATGATGCAACTAGGGTTTTAAAATAGTTTTATATTAAAAATTACTATAATTTTTTAAAATTTGAGAGGAATTTTTTTTAATATTCAAGAAAAAAATTTAGAAATCAATGGAAAAAATTAGTTAGGAATTTATCGTAGGGTTTTTAGGGTTTTATGATAAATTTGAAGTAAGCCAGGTTCACCAAATGATTTAATTTTTTGGGGAATATTGAAATTTATTTCTAATTTAGTTAAAGGGTCTGAGTAGTAAAACTAGTAAATAATGTGCAATTAATTAAGCTGCTAATTTGTGAAATTAGATTTCAATAAAACATTTTTGAAAAATTACAATGAGGGAGAATCCAAATTATCTTAATATGGACTATTTCATCTGAGATAAGTTCTAAAAATATTGTATAGGATTGGAATACTATCACAAAACAGGATCTTAGACTTCATTTTTTGATTAGGTAGGAGCACCAAAACTTGACACCCTAGGATTCGATGCTCTTGTCATCCTCTAGCACTATTGACCTGAGTGTTTAAGCATTTTGGGTTTTGTTTGCATACTTAGGGTGAGATTGTGTACCAATTTTTATGTCCTTGCTATCAATAGAGATCTATATAGACCTAATTTTTCATGTAACTATGTCTTCTATGTAACTAAAAGGAACTTTAGCAAATAGAAAAAATAGGTTAGTGTGTGTAAGATGTACTGGACATGCTTCACACTCTGTGTGTGGGAAGACTACCTACATACTAATACTTCAAAGAGGGATCAAGTCATATGTAGTTCTCTCTTTAAGAGTGCTTGGTGCAATAGTGAATAAAATGCAATAAATGGTAAAAATAAGTATACTTGAGATGGCTAGGGACTAGTGTAAGGTCTTGAATTGGCTTGAAAGTGTATAAACTGGATATATGCAAAGAATAGGGAAGATTTTTTGAGTGGCTTTACTTGTATTCTTTCTTATTTGAATGATATTTACCAAACCTTTCAGATTAATCTTTGAATGGACTTATATATAGATCTATTATTCATGGGTTAAATTGAATTGGAATAGGCTGACATAATGAAAAAGAAGAAATAGGAAAAAATGGTAAACTAGGCTCAAAATGTGATTAGATAGAAGTGCTATAAAGGGGACATCATAGGGTCCAATGCTATAGTCCAACTTTGAAACTATTATCATAGGTAGATACCACCTGAGGGGATAGATTGGTCATGAAGTGAGGGTTCTAGGTTAGATAGGGTCAAGTCCAAAAGGCTACGTATGACTAAAAATTAGTGAAAACAAGCCTAAGAGGGTCTAGAGAGCAAGCAAGAGGGAACTAATGATTGGGTGTCATTATCCATGTTCAAGTTATCAATTTTGCATTTTATATGACTAAAAATAGGTAGGATGTATAGGGATCAATCTCAACAAGTGCTTATTATATTACTACCACAATGATTATATTGTCTTACTAGCTAAACACTTTGCATATTTAAAAAAAATAGAAGTCCTTTAAAAATCCAAAAATAAATTGGTTTAATGTAAAATATTGATAAAACCAAGATGATGACCAACCATTAAAATTAATTCATTCCTAATAGACAATTAAAAATTAATATATGGAAGTTTTATCCATTAGAATTGAGTTTTTAGATAGCTACAAAAGACAATACAAAGAGTAAGTGGAGAAGAGTCACTTTAAAAGTAGAAATAAAAGGTATGAATTATTACTATAAGTATGCTTATGATTTTTAAATACACTAGAATCCAAGAGAGAAGAATAAAATAACCCTAAAAATTACTAAACAAAGATTAGATATGGTAGAGATGAACTCAAGATGTCAATTAACCCAATTATTCATAACATTTCCAACTATTATCAAAAGAATAAATAGTTCATGAATTTTGTGAGTACAACTATTAATAATTAAGAATACACTAAGGATTACAAATAAGAAAAAAAAAATCTAAACACACATCTTTCAAATCAAATAGTACCCTAATTAGTTAATAAATAAATAACAATAATTGAAACTATTTCCTATTTTGGTAATTTAACCTCTAAGAAGTTTCGATAATATTATAGTACTAATCTCAATTAAAACAATTAAATATTTCTTAAAGTGTGTTTTTAAATGTTAAGAATAGCCTAATGTTAATGCTCACATTTATATATTTACTATAATGTCAATTATTATTTACTAAATAGTAATTACTATATGGTAAGTTAGTAGTTAGTTATGTTGATATATTAATACTATATCATGTATAGTTAGTTGGTTAGTACAACATATTATCTATAAAAATAATATATTTTACTTATAATCATATCTCTATTAACAGGGTAATGGTTTGTTAGTTTATTTGTGAGAGATATTGGGGGTGATTACATCTTCTCAATTATATAAAATAGTTTTTCTATATAAAATTTGTAATATCTTGCATGAATAATTATCAGAGAGAGTGGTATAATATTATGGTTTGTTTAAAATAATTCTTAGATTTTTATGTTCAACTCCATTATATCTCATATGAACTTGTGAAGTATCTGGTAAACACTATCATTTGGTATCAGAGTAACATGTGACCCTAAGAATTGAATGAGGCAACTCTAAGATTGTTATCAATTTCCCATGTATGGATCATTGCTATTGCCCTTGAGTAAAGATCTTGTAATATAGGTTATTTAATTTGTATGCAAAATTTTTGTGAGTATTAGTAGAAATATATTTATAGTGTGCTAAATATATTACTTAAAGGATCATAGGGAGATTGGATTGGGAGATTCAAATCAATGCTCACGTTTTCATTCCCCAGTCCTTCATTAACTACATTGAATTTAATATCTCGAAAGATAGTTGATATTTAAATATATTGTAGATTTTGATAAAGGATAGGATGAAATCAAAACTCAAGGATCATTTATATGTTCTTGATATACAACTTCTTGATGTGAAAGTGATAGATGAATCAAACGAATATTATTTTTTACTCGCCATTACCAAATTACAAAATATAGGTTCAATAAAATTGATTTATCTTGGTAGTTTCTTAATAAAATTTTTAATTTCAAAATTATTTAGAGATATGAGAATGAGAAGAAAAAAACCCAGAAAGCATTTAGAGAAATATTCCAAAATAAAAACATAATTTTGTAGAGAAAATATTGGATGGCTCATGTAAATCCATCTAAAAAATCCATGAATAGAGCTCTATCACTTGCATTTGAGGATATTGGAGAGGCACTGTAAAAAATACTCCTAAGATTACCATCGATCTTTGTGCAAAGATTCGGCACCAAAAATTAATTTTGACTATTTTTTTTTCAACCTAGCTAAGTATTGTTTTCTCTATGGTCTCATCAAACTTCGAGCTTCCACAAAATCGTGAGTTAAATTCACATTCGGTATTTAAGTTTTTCATCACGTCTCAACTTCATATATTATGTAGAGTCTATAATTGTCAATGTCATAATATTTTATAATAATTAGTGGGTCAATGCTATTTTTTTAGTTTTGGGCTTATTTATTTTTTAAGTTGGTATATATAAATACATTCTAAATCAATGTCATTGATTTAGTTTTGTATAATTAATATTTTGAGATTGGTATGTCAATATTATGTCATTAAGTGTCATTGAGTATTTAAGATTTAGTTGTTGAACATTAACATTTATATAATATTTTATTATTTAAATATTGATTTCAAATATTAATTTTTAGACAAGTTTAAAAATTCATCTTAAAAGTGTCGAGAGTTAAAAGTTGTCAAATTATTTTCTTAAAAATCATATAGTTGAGTCATTCGGTTCATGTCAATAGTTATTAGTTTATTGTATGTCAATATTAAAAGTTAAAGTGTCAAATATAAAAAATTGTTAGTAAATGACGCACTATCACTTGTATACGGCATCCTCAGTCAAATTTTGAATGTGTTTGTCTTTTGGGGGGGGGGGGGGGGGGACCTAATTCCATTCAAATGGACAATCATATGAGTTTCATCAACATTTTTTTTAATTAATCATTTTATTCAACTGGAGGATGGAGGAAATAGAGGTTGGAGGTTCTAGAGCCTTTCATCAGTCACCAACGATGGGGCCCAGAATGATCTGGTGACATATTGTGTGATATGCTTTTTTAATTTGCTGCTATATGCTTTCAAAATAATAATAAAATCACATTCTTATTCAAATATTTAAATAAATGAGTTTCTATTTCTATATTTCCCCTTGAAATAAAAATAATGATGAGGACTAATAGAATGTTGTAGCATTTTGTAGGTTATGGGTTACCCTGTAAAATCTTCTAGATATTGTTGGTTGTTGGTCAACCACATGTAAAACCATCATTTGTTTTTAAGTTGGTGTTAAATCGAGTTTAAAACCATCTGAGGTTTGTAGGTTGTTGGTAAAGCAAGTGTAAAACATTCAATGTTTGTAGATTGGTGGTTAACCGAGTGAAAAACTCTCATGTTGGTTTTTGTGAGACGTGTAGTATATGATGATGTCTTCCCCATGTTTGCACTAAAGGGGAGAATGTTAGGGAAAGCCTAATGTTAGTTATTACATTTATATTTTTACTATAAGGCAAATTACTATTTATTGAATAGTAATTATCATATGATAAGTTAGTAGTTAGTCACATTGATATATTAACAATATATCACGTATAGTTAGTAAAATATATTATTTATAAAAATAATATATTTTAATTATACTCGTATCTATATTAACAGATTAATGGTTTGTTAGTTTGTTTGTGAGAGATATTAGTGGAGACTATATCTCCCTAATTATAAAAAACAGTTTTCCTATATAACCTTTGTAATATCATAAATTAATAATTATTAGAGACTATTGAATAATATTATGGTGTGTTTAAAATAACTCAGAGATTGTCAGTGTTCAAATCCATGATATCTCATATGAATTTGTGAAAACACTGATAAACACTATCAATGAATTGTATAATAGAGTCCTACAAAAACAATCACAAGAAAAATTCAAAAAATTGAAGAAAAACAAATTAATTGATCATGGTAATTGTACATCTCTATAGAAATGAGTTATTAGTTATCTCCACTCATATTCAGTTAAAAACAAGCACATTTTGACAAAACCTTTAAAAGAAATCATAATTATTGCACTTACACTACACTAAGAAAAAAAAAATAGAGTCGTGTGATTTAATAAGAAATAATATATTAAAAACAAATATAGAAATAATAGTACACTACTTATCTATGATGAATGTGTATCCATTGAACTAATATATCCTTTTCACTTTTGAATTATATATCTCGTACATAAGAGTGTTTTTTCTGATTTTATCATATAAGATTTTAGACAATAAATCCAATGCATGAGAAGTTGGCATCTATTGTAGCTGACGTTCCCTCTGCATCAGATGCTTACAAATTCTCCGAAGGCATGGCAATAAATATCAAAGTAATTGCCAATCATGCGCAAATATTGGAAAATGATTCTAGATAGTATACCAGAGTATCTCAAGAAAATCATATAGCTATCTATTGCTTCTGTGTCTTTGTGGTACTGCCAATATTTTAAGAGTGTATGTATTATTTTATATCACGATTATGTTGCAACAAAAGTTTGTGTACAAAATTTTGCAATCTGCAGTTTTAATAAATAAAACTGGTTAATTCGTCTACAAGTATTTGAGGTCATATTATCATTTGTGTCTATTTCTTTGGTTTCAAAGTTATTTGTTTTCATTTTTATTTATCATGTGTTGGCAATATTCGAATACTCTGGGGATAAAAGAACTGCTATGGCCATGTGGAATGCTATTGGGAATGTTCATTGGGTTGGTTTAGGTTTCTTATTGGTTGCTACAGTTTTAGGAAGGCTGGACACAATAAAAATTAACAAGATGGAGTGCTTAAAGCTTCTCAAGTCCAAGAATGATTTGTCCAAAGTACTCATGCATCTTAAGGGTATTCCACATCTAAATTCTGAGTTGGAGATCAAAACCAATGAATATATACAGTTAATAGTCAATGGAGCAATATCATATTGCTCACAGAAGAAAAGCAAAATGCTTAAAATGTAATTCTCTGAAATTATTTCTGTGTTATATTTTCACTATATTTTTTAGTTCTCATTGTTCAGGTCGAGCTCTTAAAACAATGGCCGATCTTCTATTTCTCTAAAACTGTATAAACTAATACATTTTCAATGTGTAAACTAAATAACATTCATCCATTTAACTGTGATTAGTGTGTATTGTAACGTATGTAGAAACAAGTAAGCTGATTCTGGCAATCATAAGATCACATTTGACATTTTTCAGTTTCTTTGAAAGTGTAAAACATTTACTAGTGATAAAGCTTAGGAACATGGAAGACAATTGTGAGGATATTGCAATGTATTACTCAATCCCTATTAATTAAAAAAAATAATGATTTCACTCAGAATAGTTTATTTTCAGGAAAACTATTATGGTGATTACTCTGTGTGTAACAAAACTCAATTACATGTTTTTTAAATGTGATCTAAAGGTTGTACAAAGCTTCAAAGGATGGCCAAGACCTAGAAGAGCTCCGTGTCCAAGTGGATGAGATGCACGAAATTCTTCATTTACAAATAACCATCTATTTTTTCGATGGTGTGCAGAGTATCAAGGCATCCAAATCGTTGAATATTACCTACCTGAATGATCTAGGTACATTATTGTATAAATGTGTCGATCTATTTATTGATAACAAACATATGATATTTTATAACATGTGATCCGTTTAAATAACTAGTAGTTGGCATAGAGCAGCTGATTGCTTAAGTGATTGAACTCCTTGAGTGGGAAAATGAACTTCTTGAGTGGGAAAATGAGTGGGAGTGGTTTTGCATGGAATAGGTGAAGCAGGAAAAACCACACTAGTTGATGCAGTATGTGAATAATTGAATCTTCAGGGTTGGAAATAATCCCATGTTACTCTCATTCAAAATCTGAAATTATATCCAAAAATAGATAAATTACATGCCCAAATGTTGCAGGACTTGACTGGGATAAAACATACTATAGAATACTACCAGAATGCGAATGGAAGGCAAAAGCTAAAAGATGTTATAGAAAAAGAAATTGTTTCCATATATATCAGCAACATATTGAGGACGGAGCATCTCAAGAGGCTTTGACTCAAGATAACCAACCCCAAAAAAATTTAGATGCTTGTAAAAGCTAGAAAAACAAATGTCTTGGGTTGATGACATCATTCTGTTGCCCCGTCTCCGGTTACCCACCACCACGGTCACTGCCGCTCCCCCGCCGTGCATCCCGTAGTCCGCCGTTGTTAACATAAACTTAACTGCTAATGTTAATCGCGGACTCAACGACAACCACGATCGCATGACATTAACACCTAACGCTAACCGCAGACTTAAGCAAATGCTAACTCTAGGTTTTATTTCCAAGAAAAGGCGCGTAGTTTTCCCACCCAAATAGACCCCCAAGATGGGTCCTCCAAATTCGCCCTGTTCAGCCCTATTTTGACCAACACTTTTGCTGCGTTGGAACCAAAACTGTTGCGCTGGAACGTTATTTCTGAGCTACCATCTGGTGTGGAGATTTCATCGGATGTGGTGGAGATTTGCAGTTATAGGTAAATGGGAAATGGCTGTCAAAAATCTCCTTTTCATTTTTCTATGCATGCATGTTGTAGATTTTTCAAAAATTTTCTCACTTTGTAGAAATGGCTCAATTTGCCACTGTTATCATCCCACCTTGTCTTAAAATTTGTTTCTTAACCTGCGCTTAAAACAAACCTTATTTTAGGTCTTAACGTCAAAACATCAACATGTGCGACTTTGTGATGTAAACGGATTATCTTAGATTTTATTTGAGTTCAAGTGAAGTCTTAATAATAAGGAGATTCTGATAAGTTAATTTGCCAAATGATTTTTGCTCTATCATCCGCCCTCACCCCTACTGCCACCGCTGACCATTAGCGATGTCTGCACAATACCAGCAACATAGTAAACACCAAAATTGTACCCACGACGCTCTCATCTTTCTATCCATTTCGCTTCTTAGATGGTACAGACACTGTAAGCACTTTGGAAGAGAAAATGAAAAAAAAAATAAAAAAAAATAAAAAAAATCAATATATTCAATTAATAAAAATAAATTTTTTAAAAAATAAATTCAACATATCCAATTAATAATCTAGGGATGTATCTACTGAAGTTTCATACAAACATTACTCTAAAAAAAAATGTCTCTTGGAAATACTTTAAAGCAGGAAAAACAAAAATAAAAAAAGAAATTGATTTACCCATCTCTCTTTTTTACGTGACAGAATGAACAAAATGTGATGCATATGTTATTGACTCTCTGTGCCCCTACACTATTCATTTCAAGAACACAACCTTCATATGATTAGATGCAATAGTAAATCAATCTAAATGGCTTTTATGGTGCTTTATTATTGAGTTTAATCTCCTCTTATAGTTGGCGATACTTCCCACAAAACCCACATTAATCAAATATATATGTAAATGATTGCCATAACATACTTTGATTTGCTACCTTTAAAACGATGCAAGTAAGCATTTAGTTTTTTTTTTGGGTAATTCATTTGTTTTCTAGTTTTAGAAAATTAATTAAGTGAAAGTTTTGGTTCAAATTTATTTAGGTTTCATTAAATTATTAAATTTTTATGAATATTTGTGTTGAAATTTTATTAAAATATATCTATTTATAATATATTAATGGTGAAATTTCCTTGTTTTTAATGTTGTTTAGCCTTCTAATATTACATCTTGTTTCATATTGTGATAGATCAATATTTGCTTAGGGTTACCTAATGTGTTTCTTCCTTAATTAGAGTTAGATCTTATTTCATATAGTGTCAAATATAAATTTAACTAATAATTAGATATGATTCATTTCATTACATACTCTTACATTACAATCGTAGCTTCTATTTTCTTGATTCCAAGCCCTAGATTATCTTCAAAATTATGAACTAATGAATTCAAACATTAGAGTTCTTACAAAAATTGTGAGAACTTGTGTGCACTTTCTTAAGCTAATATTTAAAGTCATATTCTTAAAACTCTAGGCATTGATTATAGAAATTATTAGAATTTATTTTATGGATATATGTATTATTTTATTCAATAAAAATATTAGATGTGATTCTATTATGTCATGCTTACAAAGTATATAAATATACATGATATAGGCCTAACATGTGTAATATTATTATATATTATATTGCATTTTTGTTATAATTTTTTCTCTATTTGTAGGAAATTTTATATGTGATTCTATTATGTCATGCTTACAAAGTATATAAATATATATGGTATAGCCCTAATATATGTATCATTTTAAATATTATGTTACTCTTTTTGTAAAAAGTGTTAATATTCATTTTAAGTGTATTTCTTTAATAAAAATTTTATAATAAAAAATATTTCTTGAGACATATTACGATTTTATACAATTATGATAGTGCTTCATGATTATATCTTTATCTTCTTTGTTAATGAGTTTAGCCTTAGTGAATTATGTAGACATGTACTAGTCCAGCATCGATGCTTCCCAATGTATGATGATATATTAACATGTAAAAATGGGCTAAATAAAAGAATATGATAGTCCCTTCTAATATTATTCAAACTCAAAGTGGGAACAACCGAAATACCCTTTTAAAACTCAATGAAACTCCTCACCTTAGTTTACATGTTATAAAATATCATCGATCAATTGTAAAATACTTCTACCAAGATATATATCACTGAATTACTTTCAAAATCAATTGTGTTCAATTTTTTTTACAAACATTGGAAGATAATTATTTGTGTATTCTTGTTTTTATATAAAACCATTTATTAAAATGGTACGAAAACCTCTCTATTAAAATATTGTTTAAATCTCCTACAATGTAATAAAGTAAAAGATAAAATCAATTTTAAAATTTAGCATTAGAGGTCAATTTTATTTTGTTTCATTTATACTGTGTAAATCCATTAACAATTACCAAAAAAATTCCTCTTTAACATAATTTTTAAGATATATTTTAATCTTATATAATATGTTAGATTTTATATTATCATGATTTAATTAGGATAATTATTCTTTCAATTATAAAACTAAATTAAAAAAACATTTCGCATCTTAATTAACTTGTATTTTATAATAATAATTTCTCAAGTAAATAAAAAGCATGACAAATATAAGAGATTTAAATAGATTATATCTCCTTAGTATTTTCAAATTCAAAAGTATTGTACTTTTTTTATATACATTCAAGTAAGTTGTAATATTATTCTAACAATATACTTTCTTCAAAATTAATTAAGAAAGAAGGATTGACCTAGTCAATTAATAAACTAAAAAGGAATCATAGACATTGCAGAAGGCAAATAATAATTCACTCCAACCAAAGCTACCATGGGTCATGAACCATGGGCCTTGACAATGAAAGCAAAAACCTAGTCAAAATGTTGAACTGTAGTAACATGAGGAAAGATCATACTTATAGAAATAGAAGATGAAATGAGATAACTTACTTTAAGGAGAGTGGACATGGATTTTGATATACCTCAAGAAAAGACACAACATTGAATTAGTAGTAGATAAGTTGTGCACAATTAGAAATTTTTAGTTGAACTATCGTCTAAGGGGAATAATAATTCTTCACGCTTGCTTTGTTTTCTTATTTTCAGATCCTCATTTCATATTCATTTTTCAAAGTGTTTGAAAGATATTTTGCATGTATCTTTAATTTCCCAAAGGGTGCTAGTTTCATTAGCATTTAGAAACCAGTTGATTTTAGTTGGGCCACAAATCAATTTTTAAAGATAATTATCTTTATTTGGTATGGATTTGTGTTTGGTTGAGATTGTGGATTGCACTAGTTTGTTAGTGCTAGTTTATATTGATAAATTAGGTGCCCCTCAATTAGGCATGATTTTATATAAATTTCAAAATAATGTTTTTCATTTTTTGTATAGGATTATGGACAACATGTATGTCCTACATATAGTTGTTTTCTATGACATATCCATAAAGTGATTCAAATATGCGTATATTATTTATGGTTTAAGGAAGCAAGTGATAACCTTTAATTATTCTACAATTACTAATATTAGTAAATTAAAATTTTCATAATATGTATCTCTCAATAATGGTCTTTAGGCTCTTTATGATGAGAATGTAGAGAATGTGGTTTCCAAAATAAAATCCAAACTATTGTACAACCAAATGTTCAAAAATATGAGCACAAGAGAGGAAAATCTAAGCACACTTCATAGCCAAAAAATTGTACTTATGTAGTCATTTTATGGTGTGAGGACCAAGTATGTGTAAGACGTTGCGGATGTGAGAGCAGTGGTGAGGTGGGGTACACCAAATAGTGGCAGTGATTCATCAAGTGTGAATAGTGGGGTCTCACTAGTTAGGCAAGTGTAGAACACTATGAATGAGTCTCGTTTTCCACGTCCAGAGCTAGAGTTGAATACAAATTATCAAAAAACTACATCATTATATATAGTAAAACCCAAACATGTTGCCAGTGATGATAGAATGGATACTATGAGATGCCAAACATGCAACTCTATTGTAGAATATAAGGGGGCTCAGGATGGCATACATATTGTTTTATGGAAACTATTTCTCTTCATTTATGGTGTTCTCATTATATATGTTATGTGTCTCATATTGGGGTATTACATGGGGAGTAAAAAGGATTAAAATACTATATGTATAAATAATGAAATGAGGGTTCTCTCTTGGTAGAGAGTTAAAATGATGTGAAAATGGAATCAAAATTTTAAATGAATCAATGTTTTTTTATGTGTTTGAAAGTATATATTTTAATTTAACACACATAGTGCTAGGTGATATTTGTGATTTCAAATCAATGTGAGTTATTTATATCCATATTTTTCATATCTCACAACCAATAATCAAATTTTAAGGGATGGACTTAAAAAATAGTGATGAAGGGTATTTATTGATTTGATTCAACACAACTTAGATTAGAAGAGATCATAATAGATCACATCAAATTGAAAAATATCAAATTTAGAACATGAAAGATTCAACACAAGATACAGCAAAAATATGCCTCTAGATGACTTCCCACCTTAAACCCAACCGAAAAAAATTAAATGCATGTAACCATGAGGACTGGAGCATGTCCATGTATATCTTTCCTTTGATGATCAAATCTCAACCTACTCTAAAAAAACCACTATCCACACTGCGACATTTAAGATGGATTGTGAACTTTATCTAGACTTTTATGTCTTCTTCATATAGTTTATTATGTCTTAAGTATAGTGTGTTCTATATTTACACCTACACATCCATTGATATTTGTTTTGGTACTACGTAATATGTAGTAGTATGGTATTTTTTCACATCTCTTGTAATAATTTTTATGTTGTACATTTGATTTAGTCATCACAAGGTGTGAAATGTAATATTGCATGTGAAAAATAAGTATTTGAATGTGACATATGACATATGAAGCGAAGGGGATGTCATCAAGTTTAATGATTTTTATCTTTATGAGTAACCTTTGCATGCATATAATTAATAATGTCATTTAAAATCTCATATGTTATTATCTGTTGTAGTTCATTAGGAATATGTGTTGTATGTGTGAGTAACACATGTGTGTATCCATTGCCTCACAAAGGAAAATAAGGAATATTTATATCAAATGCATATTATTTATTCCTAATAATAAAATCATAAGGTAGTATGGTCAACTACTTTTTTATGAAGTTTATTTTCATTCTACCTACTACCTTGCATTAATAGATGGGATCAACATGTTTTTGTATTTGAAAGATGAAAGAGGTATTTTCATGGAATTTAATTAAGAAGATGTTATCATCAAGATGAAAAGGGAAAGGTGTGTTTCAAGTGGTTTCCTTAATATACTGTACGATGATTCATATTCCATGTATAATTTTTTTCTAGATATTCACATTAATATGCATGTGTTGGATGTGCCTACTTTAGAAGATGTGCCCACAGAAAATTTATTTGACACTTTCATTATTGTCAACATACTAATTTAAATTATGCAAGAAGACACATTCAAGAATGACCCTCAAGGGATAAATAATGTGCTACAAGTGAAGTGACTAAGTCCATCATCATCATATCCTTCATCTCTAACATAATGGCCCCAATCATAATTATTTAAAATAATTACCCATTTACCTTTGCCACATGAGTTAATTAAGTTATATATGATATTAAAATAGTATTTAACCCTATTTTAATGTCTCTAACCATAAAATCATAAGAAAAAATAAAAAACAAAAACCATCCCAACTTATTAACATACCCATCCCATGGTTTAAACAACATAACAACTTAGACATTGTTTAAACCCATATTTACCTTGTAAATAACCCATTTGAATGGCCTAAATATCACCTCAACCCATTTTTGGAGAATTGACATTGATTCTCTGAAATTGATGTTGATTGGCCCAAAATGACATTGATCCATAAATATACAATGAGCCTCCTCAATTTGGGGGACACATACAACACTATTTGACTCCAAACCTCTACTAGATTTTTCCTAGATCTTACTTATGTACATTATAAATAATTTTCCACCTTATGGAACCTCTATTCATGCAACTATGAAGGGATTTTGAAGGTTTTTTATCGTACTTTTATAGTCTTCTTTATTTACATGTTTCAAGCAATTCAAGGTTAGTATTTTACATTAATTCATTCATATTTAAACCTCTATGTAAACATTTATATTTGGTTTTCATCATTTTATTAATTTTACAACTTGTTATTATCACATGTTTTCATAGTTTATCATTTTACTCAGAATCAACACTGATTCATCTGAATTAATGTCAATCCTATAATATCATCATCGATCCCTACTAAACTATTAAAACATCCTTGAAGTCTATCTTCATAACATTCATAGTCCTATAAACCTTTTAAATCCTGCTTGCTATTTTTTGAAAATATGTCTTTCACATGTAGATGACTCTGCCTAGATTAGCACATGATATTGTTAGCATATTTGGTCTCCCCATTATCACACAACCTTTATTTACTGATCAAAGTGACATTGAATTTGAATTAGGTCTTTATATTTCTATTTTTGTACCTAATCATGAAAGCATTAATGAAAAATTAGTTATTATTCAAGAGGATGTTGATATTGCTACTAAATTTTGGGATGATTACTTTGATCACATTAATCTTGTTATAGATTCGATATATCTATTGTTATTTATTTTGCATCCTATCCTTATATATCTTTGTAATTTCATGTTTATTTATAAACTTGAGTGTTAAACATGGGTTGATATCAACCTAAGGAAGAAGATCACTTCTTGGGACTGGTTTCTTACCTAGAATCTCATTCATCTTACTATTAATCAATTTTTTTGAGTTAGTATGATTTACAAGTCATTCCTTCCTAGCTAAAGAGGAGTTCCCACAAGCTTGGTCAATGGTGTGAAACCAATATTCATCTCCAGATAATTTTTAAAACCTTACATTTACTTTTTTTTTAGTAGCTAGTTAGATCACATTAAAAGAAACCAAAAAAATACTAAAACATTTTGGCATGCTTGGTGGGAAAGTTAGGTCTCATTTTTCTTATAAAAATTCAAAATTATTGCATTTTCTCTCTTCCCCTTTCTTTGTGTTAATTAATCCAAAGAACATCAAGTTTTCATTTTATTCCCTTTTTGATGTTAAAATAAATTGCATTCATTTTTGTTTGCTTAAGTAATTCACATAGAATAATATAAGTGGTAAATTCATTGTAGTCATCACTCTTTAACACAAAAGCTAAATTATAGTCACAATAAACTCATTTAAACACTTGACATAAGGAAACTGATGGGGATTTTATCACCTTATGGTAACCATTTTTTTTATGATCGCACTTGTATTTCACCACCAAGGGGAGGACCAACTCAGTTCTCTAGCTGAGTATAATCTTTGGAATATTGGTATATCTTGGCTAGGTACCTGTACTATCTGTGGAACTGTGATGTGAGGGGAGCAATCCTGAAGTATCAAGCCATGTACTGGTACCAATACATATTTCCTTTGAATTCCAAAAAGAATACCTGAAACCATCCTTAGATTACCATTTCTTAGGACCCTCATTATCCGTCTTTCTTTATTTCTTTTCACATCAAAAAATTAAAAAGAGATAAATTTTTTTTGGGATGACTTTAGATTGTGCATCTTTCATCCACAATTAAAAGTGAGATAATTCAAAAAGAATTTTTTGTTTTATTTTTGCTTTTCTTTTTGGTCTCATGGTTTTGACTAGGCAACAATCAAAGAAAGAATTCAAAGCAAGTGCCACATCCTCTCCTATGAAATATACACCTAGGTCCTCCTTTACCCTTGAGTCCTTTGAAAATCCTATGTTTTTGCACTATTATTCTCAAGGAGATCCTTATTTTACTTAAATATTGGATAATAATCCTATTACTCTAAATTACTACCTTAGTAATCAAGTAATACACATTCTTCCTTTCCCCCATACCCAAGATTCTAAATATTTATATGGATGCCTTTCAAGGAAACTAAGAAAATTGAAATATTTACCATGGCCATGGTATCCATTTCTATCGACTGTCTTCGATCTGGCTCTAATAATCAAATGACACAACCTTTAGAAAGCCAAAAACTTGTAGTATCTACCAATTCTCTAACCCCCATTACTTAGGTTTAAAGTTATTATACCACTCAACGTATATCCACTAGTCCTCCCCAAACCTTGGTACTATCAATCTCTATAAGTCTACCACTTTCAAAAGGAGTCTAGCATATAGTTCACAATATTTACAACATACGTAACAAATCTATCCAATGCAACCTCCTCAATAGTATATATTCATGGATACTCAATATATGGCTCCATCATAGTCATTGGGGGATATTTATTTCCAATCTTCCACATATTAGAATATTCCACTGTAGGTCCCACATAGTCCCACACTATGTGGTAACATCCCAACCCATTATGTCTAGTGTAGTTGGATACCCTTCCTCACAATCCCTATCTACTCTTCAACAAGGTGTCTTAGGGAATGTACCTTATAATAACCCCCAATTAAACCTAATAAACATACTTATGAGTAAGATGGCTAATTTGGAAGCCTCCACCTCTAGACATTACTATGTCCACATATGATAAAATTTGTAAAGATCCTATCCACCCATCTATTCCTCTCTGATTATATCCCTCATAATGAAAGATTCCCAAGTTTACTAAGTTTTAGAACAAAGAAGATCCCTAGAAGTATATTAGATCCTTTTGACATGCATGCTACCTTATAGCACATGATGATGCATTACTACTTAAGACATTTCCTACATCGCTAGCAGGAGCTACATTAGATTGGTATAGCTCCATCCCTCAGCATTCACTCTTTTCCTTTGGGCAATTGGTCAAAATTTTCTTAGAACACTTCTCGATAAATATTTCTTGAAAAGTGAATATCATGGATTTATATGCCATTCAATAATTTGAAGATGAATCCATATAAGACATTATAGCTCGTTGGTATAGCCTAATCAACCAATTAACATTTTCCTTGCCACAACCTAAATTAATTCAATTATTTTCATGCTCTTGTGTAAAATATATCTCATTCTTGTTACAAATTCAAACCTTTAAATTTTTTGATGAAGCCTTTACGATGGCATGCAAACTCAAAATTTGGGGCATCAAAGAGGGAAAACTTGAATTACATAATAAAAACTTCAAACTTGATCCTAGAAAAATCAATAATAATAATCCTAAACCAAAAGGGGAAACAAATGATATTATTATAAAAATTTCTTCCCCTCCAACACCTAATCAATCAAGATCATCTACTTCTCAAACACAGCCACCTAAGGGCCTTACTTGTTTCCCCCCTAAGAAATATACCCTTTTAGGAGAACCTTACACTTCTGTATTGGATAGAATCCTACAATCAAACATTATTGAATTCCCTATGATTATACTAGTCAATGATATGCATCCTAAACCCACTTGGTATAAAGAGGATGAATTTTTTGCCTATCACATGGTAATTTGACATGACATAAAATGATGCCAATCCTTTAAATGATTGGTACAAAGCCACATCGACAAGGGGGAACTTCATTTGGATAATCCAAATGCTCCTCCCAACCAATATTTATATATTTCCAAGTAGCCATTTTCAAACCATCCATCCACATTAAACACAGTCCAAGATAATCTTGGAGAAACACAAAATTAGGCTACACAAATGATTGATACAATCTATGACAAATTATTTCCTAAAGAAACTCCAAAGTAATTTCTAGTCTTGGATCTCCTCATGGGAGATGATTTTAATATAAGTCAACCTAAAATTATCGAGATAACTCTTAGAACATCTATAGATCTCTTAGACCTCATTACATGGTATTATTCAAGGGAGCCATCCCTTTCATCTTCCCAAATTGAGTGTCAAAAAAAGGAAAATAAAACCCCTCTTTGGGATGTCATAGATAAACATCCTAAAACTTCTAGAATCAAACATTCCAACCCTTTGGTCCCTGACAAACCTATTCATAATATGCATCAAGATCATAATATATCAGTATCTTAACAATTCACTCAATATAAGACCCTTTGAAATCATCCTCTATCACAACACCTCTTTACCCCAAAACTACTAAAGAAAGGGTGAAGCTCTTATCATCAATAGCTAGGATAATGTCTTGGTATTCCATCAAAGAAATCCTTAGCCCATCCTCAAGTCAAGGTCACTTTTTTTTAAATGTCAAAAGACAAAAAACATAGTCTAAATACCCCTTCTATTCTCAACACATTAAAGAGTAAAGGGTAAACCCCTTTTATATCATCTTTATAAACTATTTTAGGTCCTCATCTATCTTCCAAAATGACTATCCATGTCATAGGTTCTTCCATTCAAACACGTGGGAAAATACAATGTCTCCCTCCATTATTAAACACACCTCCATATTTTTATCCATTATCTTCTACTAAAACACCATTATATAATTAAAGAAAAGGTTCTTAAGGTCATCCCTAGCATAAAATCTAAAAATTAAAACCAAACAATCAATAATTTACCAAGAGAGATGGTACAACCTATTATAAGACCACAAAAGGACCCTTTGAAAGGATCTTAGGCTGTAATCTTAAAACAATTTTTGGATACATCCCTCATAGCACTACCATCTATATGGCCCATTAATATTCACCCCAAAGACATGATTAGTATAGGAGTCAGGAGATATGCACATATCATAGAGTACCTAGACATGATACAAAAAATTATAATGTCCTTAAGGCCATAATCCAACAACTAGTCCAGGATGATAATCTATTAATTGATGATATAAATGATAAAACTCCTAAGAAAAAAGTCACCATCCCAAATATTCCACCCATATGTAATCTTGTTAGTCCTATAAGAGATAAAGAGTCAGTGGCTTTTTCAAACCCTCCATTATTACACATTGATGTTGTCCATGTAGCCACCTACTCTCAAAATTATAATCCTAATAAAGCCAAAGTTTCAATTATAGGTGTCTCTACCCATAATACACCTAAACCATCTAGATAAAAAACTAAAGTCTCTATTAAAAGAACTACCCTAGCTGAAGCCAAGGAGTTGGTACAAATATCCATATTAAAATAACTCCACTAAATGCCTATAAAAATGCCATTGTATGAACTTATCATAAACTCTCCACACCATAGAAAAGCATTGATAGAAGCACTCCAAACTATTGAGGTCCAGCAAGATGAAACTTAATCATTGTCAGCATTTATAGGGGCCCTTCAAATGGTGTTGGCTATTAGTTTCACTAATTTTGAGGTCATTCCCTTATCACCTAAAGACCAAGATCCCATACTTTTCATCATAGATCAAATAAATAAAACTCAAAATAAAAGCATTACTATTGATAATTGGACCATTATCAATAGTATTTCTTCCCACACTTTCCATTAGTTATATCTATAAAAAATAATTATTTTCCAATCCCCAACAATTATTTGTGCATTCAATGACATGGTAGCACCCACACTAGGAATAATTGTCCTTCCCATTTATGTATGTCATCGCACCCTCCATGAACTCTTTTATGTCATAGAAGGGACATTCTAATATAGCATTTTATTTGTATGTCTATGGATTCATGTGATGAAATGTATCCCCTCCACCATCCATTGGTGTAATAGTTTGAACATGATAGCCAGGTCCACATCATCCCCACTAATCCTCATCCCTTCAAATCATGTAACTGCACTTTTTATACAAGAATTGTCATAATACCCTCACCTAAAACAATCCCATCTTCATCCTCTAATCAAGCCTTAACTAACATGACTATTCTTTCTTCAAAATTACCAGTTCATGAGTTCATTGATTCCATGATGCAGTATCGTTCAATGGGGGAATATTAGCTATTAGCCCTTAACACGTTACCCACTCCTAAGTAATACAGTCCTCCCAAAAAGTAACCCGTGTATTTACCCAACCTAGGTGAGCTCATCCCATTTGGGCCACCTTTGTTATGCACCCACTTAATATATGGTAAAATTGATCAAACCAACCTAAGACCTAATAATGACACCCATGCTAAACCCTTAACATCTAATTTATCTTTTCTCAATAAACCCCAATTCATGCAAACCTACCTTTATCGTTATGCCTATAAGGGATTTGGCATGGGTAGATATGAGTAGGGTCCTCATGACATCGCATTAGGATATTTTAAAAAACCACATGAAAATTATGGCTTAGGTTTTGAGAAAGATTCTAAATCCTCTCCTAAACCCATTCTTCTACCATTTTTGGAATTATAAGAGCAATCTTCATCATCTGATACCTCTTCCTCGACTAGTGATATTGTATCCATCCCTTCTGACTTTTTTAATCAAATTAGTCTCCATAGAAACCCTTGTCTTTCACAATGGTGGCAAGACCTAAATTATCCCTTTAGTATATCCTAAGTTAATATGACATGATATGCTAACCATCCTTGTTCTTTAGTGTCAGGATGATGAGTTAATCTTGACTCATATGGGCACTGAAATATCTTATCTACATAATTTTATTATATCTAAAACATCTAGCTTATTAAAAAAATCCACTTCTAATATTAATATTGGGTCTTAGGAAACCCAGAGGATTGTTAAAGTTAGCAAAGCCTTAAATCGTTAGGAAAACTAGAATTTTATCACTTTTTTTATCATACCATAGAGAGGAATTTTCTTGGTCTTATAAAAATATGCCTGGTATTGAACCCATAATAGTTAACCATAATATTGTTACCTTTCTTGATGCTAAACTATTAAAACAAAATCTCCATAAAATTCATCCCTGTGTCACACTCTTGTTAAAAAAGGAACTCCAACGCCTCTTATCTGCTAACTTTATTCAACCCATAGATTATCCTCAATAGATGTTCAACATCATTTCAGTCACTAAGCCTATAAGGGGAATTCACATTGATATTGACTTTCATAATTTAAATCTTTCTTGTCCAAAAGATGATTTCCCTCTCCCTAACATTAAGAAATTATTGGACTTAAAGACTAGCCATGAAATGTTATCCCTTATGGATGGTTTTTATAGTTACAATGAAATACTTATTACACCAAAAGATCAACATATAACTACATTTATTACTCTTTGGGGGGTCATTTTGCTACTATGTTATGCCCTTTGGTCTAAAAAATGTAGGAGCCACCTATTAGTGGGCCATGACTTACATATTTCATGACATAATCCATAAATTTTTTGAAGACAATGTTGATGATCTCCTTGGGAAGTCAAAATTATGCAAGGATCACTTATCTGTACTTAAGGTTATCTTCAATCATTTTCTCTAGTATCATGTGCATCTAAATCCTAAAAAGTGCATTTTTGGTGTCTTGATGGGTAAAATTCTAGGATTTATTGATTATATTCAAGGAATATAAGTGGATCCTACTAAAATCAAGGCCATTATAGAAATGCCTCCTCTATCCATACTTAAGTGACTTCATAGTTTACAAGGCAAGTTCCAGTCTACCCATCATTTTATATCCTAGTTGTTTGATTAGTGTCAACCTTTACACCATTTATTAAAGAAGGATAATCACTTTATATGGGATTCTAATTGTCAAGAAGCCTTTAATGCACTCAAAGACTATCTTCTATTGCCTTCAGTATTCACTCCACCTAAGGAGAGGCATCATTTCTTCCTTACATCTTAGCTATTGACCATGCTCTAGGTGTTATGTTTTCCCATCAAGATGAACATCACAAGGAAAAGGATATTTATTATATAAGTCATACCCCCATAGAATATGAAACATGTTATCTGCATAAAAAAAAAACTATGCCTAACATTGGTCCTTATGGCCTCTAAGCTTCATCATTATCTAATTAACCATAAGATGTATGTGATTAAAACTACCAACCCCCTTAATTTCATGCATTCTAAGCCTTATCAAAATTAATGAATAGCCAGGTGGATCATGATTCTAGTTGAGTTTGATCTAGAATTTTTCCATCAAAAGTTTGTTAAAGGACAAATTATTGTTGATCAATTAGCGGAAGCACCTCTTAGTGACAAATAACTAATCAATTGTGAATTTCTTGATGAATCTATTATGTCCGCTTCCTAAGTACTCCCAGAATATCAAACAGATCTATTCTTTGATCAGTCTGAATGTGATCATGGAGGTAGGACAAGAATTATATTAATTATTCCTCAAAGTATTCCCATGCCTTTATATTTTAAATTAGACTTATATTACACCAATAAAAAGGCTGAATATGAGGCACTAATTATAGGCCTCCAAACTACCCTTACACTAGGGGTTAGATCCCTTAATATCTATGGTGATTCTCAGCTAGTGGTCAATCAGATTAATGGTATATATCAATGTAAGAATGATATCCTCCAAATATATAAGACCTTATCTGATCAAATCTTATCCAATTTTGAATTTTTATGCCATCCAAAATATTCGTAGATCAATTAATAAGTTTGCTGATACTATGGCATGTCTTGCCTCTTTTAGCCCATCATCATCTCAGGAGTCCAAGCTATTTGTCCTTATCCATCGTGTTAACCAGCCTTCCTACACAAGAACTAATACTTCATCTATCAATAATATTGATGAAAACCCAAAGGAGCCATGTTATGCATAAATATTTACTTATTTGTCTACAAGACTATCTTCTTCCCATCTATTCAAAGGTGTTAGGTGTGTCTTTCAATAGAAAGCTGCCTACTATACTATACTAGCAAGTGTTTTCTATAAGCATGGTTTTGATGGCATTCTTCTTCATTGTCTCCAGAAGCATGAATCTAACTTAGCTATCTAGGAAGTACATAATGGGTCATGTGATGGACACTTTAGTGGCCACATAATTAATAAAAAAATCTTATGTCTAGGCTATTATTAGCCCACTCTGAATCAAGATTATTGTGCATACATTAAGATGTGTGTAAAATGTAAGTAGCATGCAAACTTATCCCATGTCCCTAGTAAATCCTTGCAAGCATCAAGATACTTCTGGCCATTATCCCAATGGGGGCTTGATCTTATAGGAAAAATCAACCCTAAATACTCCCAACATCATGACTTCATCATTAATACTACAAAATACTTTACCAAGTGGATGGAAGTTGTGCCACCTATATCAACCAAGGAAAAAAAGATTATGAAGTTTATCAACCATCACATTGTTTGTATTTTTGGAATTCCATATAAAATAATAATAGATAATGGAAAATATTTGAAACATAAGAAAGTCTAAGCACTATGTGACACATTCAAAATCAAATTATGTTTTTCCTTGTGTTACTATCCTCAGGCAATGGTCATGTAGAAGCATATAATAAAACCCTAGTCAAAATCCTAAACCAAAGTCATCAATGAATATGGGAAGGATTGGCATCTTTGTATCCCTTTCACCTTATGGGCATATCAAACTAGTATTCGAACCCATACGGGTACTATTTCTTTTTACCTAGTCTATGGTATAGAAGTTGTACTTCCTTTGGAAATCCAAATTCCCTCTATTATTTTCTCCCTTAAAGACATCACTTTTGGTGTGTATTTTCATCAAGATTGTTTATCTTAGCTTGAATTTTTAGGTGAGCATCGTATGAAATCCCTCAATCACTTTCTTATATATCAAGAACAACTAAAATGAGCATATAATAAACATGTAAGAAAATGAGAATTTAACATTGGAGACCTTGTGCTTAATGGAAATCAACATCTCACTAATATGGTATGAAGTGAAAGGGACAAATATGCTCCTAATTAGCTTGGACCATACATCATAACCCATAAATATTGATTTGGGGCATATCATTTGGCTTCTCTTGATGGTAAACCAAAATGAGAACCTCCTAATGTATTGCATCTACATCCTTTCTATAGTTAGTAGATATTGGCTCATATTGGTTAACTTACTTTAAAAATTATCATATCCTCCTATCATAAAATACCAAATAATGATATAAGAGTTATGTAGTTATCTAGTAGTCACTATAAATTCAACCTTGACTATGAATACCTTAGCTCTATTCATAACAATCTCTCATGGATACATTTCACCTATAATAGGATAAATCCCAGATCATTATTTCCTTTATTTCTTAAAGGTTGTTAATTTTCTAAGATAGCACAATCATCTCATGTAATGAACTCATGGAAACTATCCTAAGGTATCTTTTTATGACAACTTGCATTAATATCTTTGGGATCCAAAATCAAGTAAGTAGTGAAAATTGAAAGTATCAAAATGGGCTAAATAAATAGACTGATACCTCGAAGGATAACTATAATCAAATATAAAGGAAATAACAAACTGATCCCTTGAAGGATGGCTACCAAGTAGAAAACTTCCCGCATTGAACAATTTTCAACATATGTCACTTAAAAGCCTCAACAAAGTAACAAATAAATAAATTATCAAATGTAATATCCCAAGAAATCTTTTCATATCAATCAACTTTCTAATTGTAGACTTCTTGTATTGATCAATGTACCCATTAGCATAAAATGATCCTTGAAACATAAACCTTGATTTTGAAATATTGTGTGAAGAAGGTTATATTTAAATAAATCCATCCCCCATCCCACCAAAATCATCTAATCTTAATAAATGACCTAGGTCAAAGCTCTAGCTAACCTAGATTGTGTAAACATCTATTATCATCTACCTAAGGTTGCATAGGCCATGTGTATGAGAGATTCTGTTTTTGGTTATGGTCTAGGTCAATACCAAGCAAATCCATAATATATGATCACTAAAACCAATAAAATCACAACCATTAAACATTAAAATTTATCTTTATAATAAATTTATTAAAAGCATATATCATGATATAACATCCATAATCCATAGCATGTAAAATCCATAACCAATAATCCATAAACATCCACAACATATATAATAACAATTATCAAAATTAAAATACATAACATGTAATCTATAATCCATCACATCACATCATCAATAAACACATAACATATCCATAGACATCAATAAATCCATAAATAAACAAACATGATCCATCCATAAACATAAGAAATATTTGTATATATATAAATCAAGTGTCTATACAAATGTCATAACAAAAATAAAATGGGGCTCTCAGCGCATACAATGTGATCTACTTAGTAAAATCAATCCTACTAAAGTGAATACTATCACCTACCTCATCATCTTCTCCTTGACTCATTGTACTCCCTTTACTAGTAGATCCCCCAAGAGTCCTTCATGATCTACTACGACTAGCCACATATGAAGCAAACTGATCTACATCTGATAGTTGTCTCTATACTATCCTCTCATAATAAGACATCTCAAAAATTAAATCCATATACCTCTAGATTGGTACCATATATGCAAGAGTAACACTAGATCTTGTAATATCTGGAGCTAGTCTCTTTACCAAAGTAAACCTCATCTACTCTAAATTTGCTTAGTATCTATCATGCTCCTATATCGCCTAGTCATGTAGTCCTCTCATGATATCAAGATCATCTTATAACATGGCAATCTAGTCTTGTAATGTATCATGGGCTATCTTTACCTCCTATAGCTCAGACCTCAATGTATCCTTCTCTACAATAACTACAACTATATTTATATGCTCATGGGTGGGGGCATATTATAGTGGTACATCTTCCATATGTGTAATAGGGGCATATTGCTCCTCCATGTGTACATTTGGGGCATCCTAATCAACCTCTCTTATCTCCTTAATAACCACCTCATGCCAAGGTCTCATTGCTCTATTCTATCTCCTCCCTATCTCTACTATAAACCATGTTGCATCATCATTTGTATAATCAATATCATCTAGGTTGGCAACTATGAGCTCCTCATCTAGCCCCATCAAGACCACTATAGTATCTGGAGTAGGCTAGTCAATCTTTGTATCACCCTACCTATACATGTGTGGGGCTAATGATATATCCAAAAGTAAGTCAAACTAATGATGAACCCTATCAAAATAGAATAATTGAGTGTGCTCCAACTGTCTTACATGTACCCATGTCTCTCAGGTAACATCCCCTATCTCCAAAACTAAACCAGGGCATTTTGGGAAGTGTATATATGGCCTTCAGATAATGTCTCCTACTTGTACATCACCAAAAACTTATCTATAGTACACCAGATCACATACTACCCTATCTGTGTATAGAACCACTAGGTCTTCCTTCCACTAAAGGAAGCCTACATTGTAAACCATGTCTCCAAAACTGATCCATGGGGTCCCTATGGGGTGAATCACATGAATGTGATCATATACCCATAAAAGTAATACAAAAGTAATGTTGAGTATTGATCTATTCTCAGTGCACCAACCCCATAACTCCTTGTATATCCACCTCAATAGTGTAAGAGCCAAAGAAAAAATATTTCTAAACTCCACCATGTTTGTTATGACACTAGTGAAGCTACATGTTAGTCACCCTTCCATAGAATCAAGTAGCACATAGCAGGTCAATGTCATCATCATCATCATCATCATCATCATCATCATCATCATCATCATCATCATCATCATCATCATCATCATCATCTCATCATCATCATCATCACATTAGTCTCTTCATAGGGTCTTGGTAATACAATGGCTAGAATGAGGACCCTACATCAATTAATCTCATGTCCAATACATCCTCTCCATATAATCATGCTAGCACCATCACTCACCTAGCCTCCTCAATAGTATAAATATGGTTTCCCTAGATCAACACTTGTAGAATTCAATGGATGCCCTCTATGGTGATGGTCATCTCACTAGTCGGTAGCCAAAAGATGTTGGTGGTATAATCCCACTACTGTAGCAAAGCTACCATCATACCAATTTCTTTATGGATACAATGATAATGGTATATCCCTCCAAATCCAACAACATCTAGATGAGCCCAATCCTCATCACCCATGAACTCTTATAACTTCATCAATAGTAGTGGGATCCTATCCCTCATCATCAATAGATCTTGTGCTTATCAAAAACAACTTTTTGGTTAATCAAGAGCATATCTTTCCTAATTTCTATCGATCCTATCAGGATTGAGGTTGATTTACCTAATTGACACCGATCCTTTTAGATCATGATTGATCTAAATGGGAAACATCAATCAATATAGATTGACATCAATTCACTCCCCCCAAACATTTTACCCCTTGGCTGTACATTCTTAAAAAATAAATAAATAAACATTTACAACCTATCCTCCCCACCCACAAATTTTTCAAAAAAAAAAACTCTCCTAAAAAACATAATACCTTAAGAAAATATAAAAATAATAAATTTCATAAAAAGTATATTTTACCTAACTCATATTGAAGTTGTCATCATTATCTTCCACTCCCACTCACCTCCATCATCTCTTACATAAGCTTGAAGGGTGGAATAACATCAAATTTTGCTCTTGAACACTTTTTCACATCGATAGCTAAATGAGACTTATGCCATGTCAGATGCCTATTTATAGCCTTTCTCATGATTGACGTTGATTGTCTTTACTTGTTTAATTTTTATTTATTTATGGACTATTTCACATGCTCCTAGTCTAGATCCTAAGCACCATCTTTTTACCTTTTACATAACTATCCCATTTTTATGTCATATTACTCTTTAGATTTTAGGATTTTGACCCTATGTCAGTTCCCCAGTCTCCTTCAAGTGTACACATTTTTTTGGCATCTTAACACTATAAGATATTGAGGGTATCATTTGTCTCAAGAATATTCATATATAGGTAATGCATATACCATATGCACACCAACTGTGATGGTCCACCATTCTTATCATTTGTCCTCTTGATAGCCTTTTATTAAGCATACATATTTTAGCTTTCGCATTTTGTTACTCGATTAGGTATTTAAAGCATTACTACCTACATCAATTTTTATCCCATTAAGTGAACACTTGGAACTTTTTTGACCCATCCAAAATTATATTTGTCCATTTCTACCTTCCACTTGTCTATTTCCACTCATCCACATTTGTTTTTACTTGTCATATTTTTCAAACCTGTCATCTATTCTACCTCACTTCTCATTGCTCAATTTGAGGGGGGATACCTCCTCACAATAAAATTGGGGCATTAGGTACCTTATAGTTTGTCTCACATCATGCTATTGCATACTTCTCCACAAAAAAGGGAAAATGTAGATGCTAGTTTTATACACCTTTGTGTATTAACATGGTACATCATCATGTTATTATTCATCTCTAACATAATGGCCCCATTCATAATTATTTTCAATAATTAGCCATTTATGTTTACCACATGAGTTAATTAAGTTAATTACTATAGTCAAATATTAATAACCGTATTTTATTGTCCCTAACCATAAAATCATAAAAACAAATAAAAAACAAAAACCCTCTCAACCTCCAAAAAAATGCATCTTATGGTGTAAACAACTTAACAACTTAAACATTGGTTAAATGTATCTTTACCACATAAACAACCCTTTTTAATGGCCTAAATATCACCTCCAAGCATTTTGGGTAAATCAACATCGATTCTCTAAGATCAATGCTAATCTGCCCAGAATGACATCGATCCATTAATATACAACAAGCCTCTTCAGCTTGAGGGACACGCAAAGATTTTTTTGACTCTAGACCTCTATCAAATTTTTATTCTAACTTGCATATGGACATTTCCCATACTTTTCCACCTTGTGGAACCTCTGTTCATGCAACTATCAAGGGATTTTAAAAAAATTTGAGCATATTTTTATAGTCTTTTTTATTTGTGTTTCAAGCCATTCAAGATTAGTATTTTATGTTAATTCATTAGTATTTAAATCTTACTATCCTCTACACCTATATCTCAACATTTCCATTTGGTTTTCATAATTTTATTAATTTTACAAGTCATTATTATCGCCTATTTTCATAGTTTAGCATTTTACTCAGAATCGATGCTTATTCATTTGAATCGACATCGATCCTATCCGATCATAATCTATCCATACTAAAATAGCCTTTAAGTCTATCTTCATAACATTCATAGTCCTAAAAACTTATTAAATCTTGCATGCTATGTTTTGAAAATATGTCTTTCACATGTAGATGACTCTACCTAGATTAGCACATGATATTGTTAGCATATTTTATCTCCCCATTGTCCCACAACCTTTAATAACTTATCATAGTGAAATTATATTCAAATTAGGTATTTATATTATTATTTTCACACCTAATCAAGAAATAATCAATGAACAATTGGCTATAATTCAATAGGATGTTGATATAGCTCCTAAATTTTGGGATGATTACTTTGATCACATTAATCCTATTATAAATTAGACATCTTTGTTGTTATCTATTTTTCATCCTGTCCTTATATATATTTGTAATTTCATGTTTATTTAGAAACTTGAGTGTTAAACATGGTATGACATTTAGCTAAGGAAGTGGATCACTTCTTGGGACTGCTTTCTTACCAGGTAGCCCGTTCATCTTACTATTAATCAAATTTTTATGAGTTAGTGTGATTTTTAGGTCATTCATCCCTAGCCGAAGAGGATTTCCCACAATATTGATCAATAGTGTGCAACCGATCTCCATCTCTAGGTAATTATTAGAACCCCACATTTACTTTGTTTTTAGTAGCTCATTAGATCACATTGAAAAAAGTGAAAAAATACTAAAACATGATGATCATTTCCTTATCATATGTCTATGCAATGATGATATGCATACAAATGTCATGAGATACATTTTAATTTTTTAATAATGTCTACATGTGATGAAAATTTTGGTCTTTTCCCTTTATTCATCTATTGGTTATTCATGATTATGGCACGTTGAATGTGTAAATGTTGTGTGAAGTTTTTAAAAGGGAGTACAACCCAAATTATTGTGAGTGTTACCAATGCATTATCATTTATACATTGAATATTCCATATGCATGTGTTTGTGAATCTTCTAACCACATTATACTCTCTTCTCTAGAAGGACACTGACATTGTTTATCCTTGATTTCACAAATGAACTCATAATAAACATTTCAATTCTTCACTTGATGTTCCAACCATAAAATATGTGTTTTATTTCAGAAAGGGTAAATATGCCTTTAATTACATACTAGTTTCATTTGAAAATACTTAAATAATCTTCTCAATGGGTTTGATTTCAATGTTTTTAAGTTCTATACTTCACATATTTTTTTAATAAAAAAATAGATTTTATAAAAAATGGGGAAACTTTATTGACTCTAAAATGGATGCAATTTTCACCTAATTTTATATGATTCAATTCCATTTATGAGGTCCTTATGTGATTTCCATTATACATCTCTAACATGTATTGAAATATTTTGTGCCATCATACATGTGGTTTTATTTTCGTAGTCTTATTAGAGGACCTATTTCATTCAACATTCACATACAATGCCACATCGATTCTTTTCATCTACAAGTTACTATACTTACATCATCAAGATGATGGTGGTTAATACTTTTTTTGTCTCCTCTATAGCATCAAACATGCATTATTAATTGAATATTTAAAATAGGAGATAACATAAACATTCAACTTCTTTTCATAATATAGTAACTACAAAATAATTGGGGATTTATGTTAAATAGGGGGATAATCTGATTTGACCTTGAAATGTGTAAAATTACAATATCTTTGTATTATGTTCAATTACACTAATGTGCACACTATTCTATTTAAACTATACTATACTATGGTGGTTCCTATTTTGGAGTCTTGACCATGGTGCCCTTGCATTCTTCATTCCCTTACATCTCCACAACCATTTTATACATCTATGGATGTGGTATATGTCAATTATCGAGATGGTTAGTCGATAGTTTCCTACTCTCTTCTCTACCATCCAACACACTTAATCTATTGTATATTTTAGTAAATAAATAATTTCTTTGCATAATTTAGTAACTAAAAAATAATGAGGGATTTATTTTAAAAGATGGGATATTCTGATTTGACGTTGAACTGTGTAAAATTGCCATAACCTTATATTATGTTCAATTCCACTAATGTGCACACTATTCTATTAGGACTAAACTATTATAATATATGCTAACACCCTCAATACCCTAATATGGGTGGTTCCTATTCTATATTCTTGAGCATTTTTCCCTTGACTTATTCATTTAAGTACACTTTCATAACTATTTTACACATTTATGTATGTGGAATACATCAATCACCAAGCTAGTTAGTCAATAGTATTTTGCTCTCTTCTCTACCATCCAACACACTTAATCAGCCATATATTTAATTAAAGAGAGAACTTATTTTAAAAATGGAGTAACTATAAAATAATTAGGTATTTATGTTAAAAAAGGGGATATTTTGATTTGACTTTAAAATGTTTAAAATCACCATAGCCTTCTATTATGCTCAATTCCACTAATGTGCACACTATACTATTTGGACTATATTATTATAAGATATATTCATATCCTCAATACCATACTATGGGTGGTTCTTATTCTATAGTCTTGAGTGTGTTTCTCTTGTGTTTTTCATTTGTGTACACTTTCACAACCTTTTTGTACATCTATATAGGTGGTATACGTAAATCATCGATCTAGTTAGTCGATAGTTTTCTAATCTCTTCTCTACCATCCATCACACTTAATCAATTATATATATTACTAAATAGTTAACTTATTTCCACAATAGAGTAACTACAAAAGAATTGGGGATTTATGTTAAAAAGGGGGATATTCTAATTTAATCTTGAAATGTGTAAAATCCATGTAGCCTTCTATTATGTTCAATTCCACTAATGTGCACACTATTATATTTAGACTATACTATTTTAAGATACATTAACATCCTCAATACTCTACTATGGGTGGTTCCTAGTTTTTAGTCTTGAGCATGATGCCTTTGAATTCTTCATTTGCATACACTTCTACAACCATTTTGTAAATCTATGTAAGTGGTATATGTCAATCATCAAGCTGAATAGTTGATAGTTTCCTCATCTCTTCTCTACTATCTATCACACTTAATCAATCATATATTTCAATAAAGAGAGATATTCCTCACACAATTAATTAATATAAATTAATTGGGAATTTATGTTAAAAAGGGTTATATTCCAATTTGACCTTGAAATGTGTAAAATCACTATAACCTTATATTATGTTCAACTCTACTAATGTACAAACTATTATATTTAGACTATATTATTTAAAGATATAATAACATCCTCAATACCCTACTATGGGTGGTTCTTAGTTTGTATTGTTGAGCATGGTGCTCTTGCATTCTTCACTATCATATACTTACATAACCATTTTGTACATATATTTACGTGGTATAGGTTAAACATTAATTTGGTTAGTCGATATTTTCATTCTCTCTTCTCCATCATCCAACACACTTAATCAATCATTCCCTATTGTCGATAATTTCTTGCAGGTAAATTCTATTTAGATTATACATTTGTATCATAAATTAACATCATCAATACCCTATTATGGGTGGTTATGATTCTAAATTATTTAGTGTGTTTCTAATGCATTATTTAGTCCAGTACACCTCCATGAATATTATCTACATCTACACATTTTTTTATATCAAACATACAGATGGTGATAGTTGATATTGTGCACTATGGGTGTAACTATCATATATACAAAACTATGTCTTCCATGCAAATACATATGTTTTTTATAATACCCAACACATGTTTGATGGAATTTAACATAGACAACAAAGTCTTTCAATGAGAGATGCAAAAAATGCCACTATGATTGTATTGTCATGTCTCTCTATTTTTTTCTCTTATTAATAATTGTACTGATTAATACATGTTGTATCAATGATATTTTTATTACCTTGTGTTTATGTGGTGATGAATTTATGTTGTAATGTTGTTTTTGAATAACCTGATATACATTGTAATTTTTTAATAATGACTACATGTTACATTGGGAATCACATTTTATTTACCTTAAACATATTTAAGTTTGAAAAATTATACTTTATACTATTGATTATAGTTAGTTTAAGTATGTTGAAATATAGTTAAATGAAACATTATCATTTTTTGTGGGAGTAGATGGAAAAAAGGCGGGAATAAAATACATAGCTCCCATTTCAAAAACTAAGACCAGGTTCATTTAATTACTATTGTCTCAAGTGGGTGAACTTTCCTAACATCAATGAAAATGAGTTATAGGTTGCATGGGTTGATGATGATAGGGTTAACTACACCATGAAAGGAGAATGAAGAAGGGAGTTGTTCCCTACAATTTTTCATGTTTCACACTGCATCAACAACTTGTTCCTGGTAAGAATAGCAGGATCAACACCACACTCAAATATGTAATGTAAGTTCCCTCTCATTTATAGTTTTTCAATTAAGATGTTCATATGTTCCATTCATATTTCATTTTTATAGTGGTTTTTCAATTTATATGATGTTTTATATGTATAAAAATAAATAAAAATATTGGTGTTCATATGGGCCTAAAGATTTCTATGAAACTGATGCTATGATAGAAGATAAGTTTGTACTATCAAGGTAGGAAAGGGTAGGCAGTCCAATCAAAGACATATAAGGTGTGGTTCTTACTTTCATTTCATTGTCCACCATATGGTCCCTAGACCTAATCATATGTTTGTCACATAAAATCAAGTAAAACACATAGGCATAAACTGTAAATATTGCCACACCCAATAACTTAAATAATTCAAAGGCAATAAATCATTTTACACTCCTTAAATCAGACCAAAATTGAATGAATGGGTTCAAAATATATTATTATTGGGAATGTATACTAATTCTATCCATCTTAAACATCATGAGATGATACATGATAAAATTGTATTGTTTAATAGAAAAACATAGTGGGATGATTTCTTAAAAAAGGATGACATATATAATAGAGAATATTGGATCAAAGAGGAAAAATATATCTATAGTTCTAAAAATTCATAACACATCTAGGAGTGGGCTCTATCAAATACTAACAATTGGTTTATATACCCAGGTTACAATGGGGGAGAGATTGATGGGGATGGGGAAATCCCTTTGTATTGGTCATCCAATTCCTATAACAGTTGGACTAGTTATTTAGATTTGGGAAGTGTGACCTCTTAGTGATGGATTTGATGTTTTTCATGAATGCAATGGAGGTGTGTTTTGAAAGTTGGTAACTTAAGTTAACACTGTATATAATTTGTAACATGCAAGCTAAATTTTTTCTCTCTTATTTTTTGTACTTCAATTTGTACATGTTGTTGGTGTTTGATTCCAAACATGAAGGTGTGCCTATTATGTGGTTCATTATGTCACTCTCATATACTACAAACATCATCTAGTGGATTCAAATTATTTTATAGAGAGTGAATTTTAAGGACATTGAATAGACAATCAGTGCCTTCATGGTAGATGATGCTAGTGAAAAAAAAAAAGCTATAAGGTGAATTTATGTTTTATGTTCAATCACAATGATGCTTAGATTTATATCATAACATACAAAATTACCACCATATATGGTGAAGTCTAAAAAAATTATTTGGCCATGAAGGGAAACTTTTAATTGTGATGTTTACTTATGTAGTTAGCATGTTCAATGTGTATGGATGAAGAATTTGATAGTGGAGGTGAAAGATGACGAGGTGAAACATGAAATGTTTAGTGAGTTGGGGTTCATAATGTATCAATGCACTGATGAGGACATGGCTAATAGAGAGATAAAAAAGTTTTTACATAGGTATCAATCCACTAAATCCAACTCTGTCAAATATTGGGAACAACGCTGGATTGTTAGGGTTAGAATGTGGTTGAAATGTCATCACACACTTTTGCATGGTGGACAAGAAACAAATGCATCCATATAATCTTACCATTTTTATTTGAAAAATAATTTCTTAACAATATGAACTTCAACACATCAAAGGGTGGATTGGTTTTCCACTAAATTACAAAAATAATTTACATATATTATTGGTGGCTACAAATTTACAAAGATGGTGTATTCCACAAAAACTTCAAATTAGTGAGACTTGAAAATCATTCATCAATGAAGGCTTTGGATATCCTAGACTATCATGTCACCTTTGATAAAAATTATCCTTGTATAATAAGGGTCTAAAGTACAAAACATGACTCATTGCATTATCATGTCTATACTTCCATACCATCTACGTCCATGTGTTCGTACCCATTTTCAATCGAAGGCTACACCTATAAATATGTCATAAAGGTGGAGTTGATGCAAAGGAGTAGAGGATAAGTAGTTATTAAATTTGCATGGGATGGTGCTATGGAGTCACTTAATAATAATGAGATAGATTATAATATAAGGGGGCCTCTAACTTGTAATTTTTAAATTGATAATTTTTAAGTGAATGTTAATAATGTAAAATGTCTTCATTATGTGGGAAACACACATAGGACTTGTAATTCAGAATGAGGTGGAAGAGGGTGAGTATGTTGAATGATTAAACATTAAAATAAAAGGTATATTGGGTGTGGATATGTGAGAATCAAATCCCATAGTCGAAGGTGTGATGGTAAATTAGTTAAATGACACTAAAAACCAATTGAGCAACCCTAAAAAATTATGACACATATCTACCCATGTTCATATGTTTTTATATTTTATTAGCATTTATAATAGGATGAGAATTATTTAACACTCACAAACTAGTGGGATCTACACTCTCACCCAACCACATAAATTCTTACCAAAAAGTGTTAAATAATAGAAAAAAATGATTGGTTGCTCAACTAAAGTCAAATTATTTGTGATTGGTTTTAAAGGAATGTCATTATAACCTGATGTATTTTATTGTATAAATAAAACCTACTTGGGGATGAAGTGAATGGCATCATATCAATCATATGAGAAGCATGGGAGATTTTTTAGAGATGTGTCACAACCGGTCAAACCATTGAAACATTGATATTCTTCAAAATTAGTATGGAAGATATTTACACCAAGGTGCTGAGTAGGGCATTATCAGGAACACAATTGATGGTCCATCCAGTAAAACAAGTAAATGATGGATATGAAACATTAATTCATAGATATAGAGACTTCATATAGAATAAAAATAGAAGAATATGAGACACCATGTCATAAGAGAATGTCATTTTTCCTCACCCTCCTCATAATAATAGAAAATAAAAATTATAAAATGATAATATGAATTGGGTAACAAACAAATATAAAGATAGAAATAATATTAATGATATAACTTGTTTGTCTCACTTTATATGTTTGACTGATAATACAAGTGGTGCGTAAATATGTACATTGAATACATGCCACTCTCATTATATCATGCCATGTAATTATATCTAGAATTATATCATGTCATGTTATGTGACGTAATTGGTAAAATTTCCATCAATTATATGGATATTTTATATTATAATCTTGATAAAATCATGTTTTGGAATGTTCCTATAAATTGTACTCTACTCCTTTTATAAATTGTGTGCATGATCATTATGAGTGTAGTACAATGAATGAATCAAAGCATGTTTTATAATGTGCCTATAAATAATGGGTATGTAATTAATTAATTATTGTTGTTATCTTTTAAATAATTGATTCATTATCACTAATTCATTGATTAGGGTTGCAAAACACTAGTTATCAATACCCTGCCTTATAACAATCAAGAACACCTATTTTATGAAGTCAAGACTTTAGAAATGAAGAGATAGGTACATTATGTCACTCAAATCAAAATGATAAGATTTAAGGCATAATAATTATTGAAGAGGATTCCTCAAAAATGTGTTGATCAACTATGTCCCAATGCAGGGGTTACATTATAGAAGCTTAAATATCTCTATTTTGTCTCAACCAATAACTATAAGTACAAAGGATTTTAAGAGAGACATTAACATTTTTTGAGATAGGGAATGTTCCACATAATCCATAAGTGATGAAGATTAATTCATTTGATACTCATAACACATTTAAAGACAAAGCTTCAATATGAAATCTCTACCTAATGTAGTTAGTCCAATGATAATTCATTGAAAATATATCCAAAGGATGACTGATAATAACCATATTAATACATGGATTTAATGGTTATTAATTATAGGATGAAATCAAAATGTGATAAAGACTCTGTGTAATCCATAACCTCATGAGGCCATGATGTGGACAAGTATCACTATCATAATGGTTCAAATTGTATCTCATATGAATATGATTTAATTCATGTTTATTGTGCATGGACTAATTATGTTATATAATGTAGAAATGATTAAATATTAACTTTTATTAAATTTAGTCAGAGTGGCCTTAAAAGTATAATTTAATTGATATCAAAGGCACTATCGACTATAGTTTATAGGGCCACATAACAAGTAAATTCATTCTTTTAATGTGGACATAGAACTATATATGTTTTGGGTAGTCTATCATTGAAGAGATGTGACACCCATCTAGAAACCACATATATGAAATACTCTTACAAATGTTTGAGTGTATCAAAAGCTCATTAATGCATGAATATATTTATTATTAGATGACATCTTAACTATTTTTTCATTTGTAGTGGAATATGGTCATGACTTTTAAGTGCATGGGATAGGTGGATAAAATGATTCATGAGTGCAAAATAATGGGTGTTTGTGGTGACATGGGTGGTGGGCCACTACCACTTCCTTCAGCTTGATTTTGATTCTGAAGGCCATTGTGAACTCCATCATATTTATACAATCCCACTTATTTGTTTTTAAATGATTTTAAAAACCATTTAAATCAAGTCCTCAAAATAAGATGTGGGGATAGCCACAAAGGTCTGTTGCGAGCAAGAAGATGTGATTTGAGACACTTCAGTGAAGTTGCATGGAATTTTTTAGTCATAATTAGAAACTTTAGAGGCCATGTGAGACTAGGAACCATTATAACCTTAAATCAAATGCAATGTCCTTCTCTTTTATGTATACTTTGAGACTTGTATGAGGCTATGAATGCATGATTTTTGGAAATCTAAGTTAATATAGGATTATATTGGGGGTTATATTGGTGGAGATCATTAAGATGATTCTAAGATACCATAAGGTTACATTTATTATAATGTGATCTGACTATTATGTGTATGAGAGCGATGGATTTTGTAGTGGTAATATTTAATATGGTAGTTAGGTTTACTAACCTCTTCTATAGTATAACATATATATGAATATTAGATAGCAATTTTATAGTGGTCAAGTATATTTAAGACTTATTTGAGGTTATGAATGCATGAATTTATGAAATCCAAGTTAACCTATGCTTACATTTTGGGTGATGCCATAAAGGTGATTCTTGGATGGCACAAGGTTATATTTTATTATAATGCACAATCTAACTGCTATGTGTGTGAGAGTGATGGATTTCATGGTGGTAATATTAAATATGGAATTAAGGTTTACTGACCTCTTCCATAGAATAACCTTTGTGTGGATATTACATAATTATTTTATAGTGGTTGAGTATACTATATATATATATATATATATATATATATATATATATATAAGTGTAAATTGGAAAATAATATATTTAGGTGGTCATTCTATTAGATATTCATTATGATATAATAGATAATTTTGTGAATTATGGTGGCGTTATAATGCAATAGTATAATTTAGTAGTAAATTTCAATATATTATATAGTAATATAATATGTGATCTAGTCAAATGAAGATTTTATATATAATGTTTGACATGGAAAAACTTAGACCTTGAGTTTTCAATAGATTTTTAAAAACCTTAATTTTGCTTGTGTAGTAGACATGATTTGATACATAGGTAGCCCAAGGAATGGGCATAGGCATATTAGAGGCCAATATTTATGGTGCTATAAAATCAAGTGGCATGGGTTTATTTTGGCTTTCAATTGACTATGAAGTGTTATCTCTTGAAGTCTCATAACCTACATATCCTAAAATCGTAACTTGGTGAATGGTTAAGGCATTTGAGACTAACTTAATAACCCACCCACACTAATCTTGTAAAATTAATTATAGATAAAAACTTGATATTACTATATGTTGGATACATTGTTGTGCATTGAATTCATACAGTTTATATAGGTAAAATTAATTATAGATAAAAATGTAATATTATTATTGTATGTTATATATATTGTGGTGCATTGATTTTTTTTTGTGTAGTAGACACAATTCGATACATAAGTAGCATTTGCATATTAGAGACCAACACTTACAGAGATGTAAAATAAATTGGTGTTGGTTTATGTTGGCTTTCGACTAAATAGGAAGTGTTATGTGTTAAATGTGGATAACCTACATATCCTACAATCAAAACGTGTTCTATCGTTAAGACATCCAAGACTAACTGAATAACCCATCCATACTAATATTGTAAAATTAATTATATATAAAAACACAATATTATTATTGTGTGTTACATATATTATTTTGCATTGAGATCATACAGTTTATAAAGGTACAATTAAGATGATTAAAAGAGAAATTTTGGTGTTACTTTTAAAGTAGAATATGATGGGACACTATAGTTAACCTATAAATATTATAGTCGCACTACACAAACCAAACATTACACTTAAAAAGAGAAACTTTGGGTTTAGTTTTAGAGTAGAATATGGTGGGGAACTATATTTAACTTATAACTATTTTAGTATCACTATAAAAACAAAAAAATATACTTAATAATACTATTATACATATTTTATAATAGTTTTTCATTCATTTTTCATATCTAGAAGGATATCACTAAAAGTGCCATGAGTGATGGTGGTGGTGGTGGTGGTGTCTTGTTTATGATCGGCAAGGTAGTTTAAATCATATGGGACCACCTAATATTCTCAACATGTAGGAGACACCTAATTGTACCTAAAATATTATGCATGCATACCTTATGCCCTACATGATTTGGACATGTGACTTCCCTTTTTTGACCACATGCTCTTCCCCATTAGACCAACTCATCACAATGGTGTTGGCTATCAATTTAATATTACTTTTGACATTATGTCATGTTTAAATAGATAGACATATTTATTAATAATGTTTAAGAGACTAAAATAATTTATAGGATCTTAAGAGAAAAATGTATAACTATAATACTGAAGAAGCCACTAACAAAAGAATTGCAAAGTTAATATTTAGTTTAAATATTTTCTATTTTTCTGATGTAAATTTTGGACAAATGTTGTTTTATTTACCAATATTTTTTCCTAAAAATAAAGTGAATATACAAATCCTATACATGTTGTTCAGATATTTATATTGAATGTTGTTATACCCAAACTATTTGATGATATAATGTCATTTTATTTAAATCATTCTTGATGACTAGAAAAAGACACTCTTATTTTCCACTTTCATTTGGGATCTCTCACATACTTCTCTCACATATAAATTAAATTTCATTTTTCATTTAATTTTTAACCTATAAATTATTTGGTCATAATGTAAATATGTTTAAAGTCAATCGTGTTTTATTACTCTTTCCACCCAAAATACTTCATTCACATGGTTTAAACATTCACCACTTATAATTTTATGCATTTTTTGTTTTATAACAATAAGATATGCAATGATAAAATTATTACATACATTATAATTTCTATGATGCAAAACATGATACAATAGAAAAGATGAAACCAGGATCATATCTAGATGATTATAAAAAAATAAATATCCTTCAAACCTTAACTTAAAATCAGTACATAAACGCTGCCCCGCCCCACCATCCCGGCCCCGAAAAAAAAAACACAAACAAAACAAAAAAACAAACTCCAAATATCAATCAATTCATTTATATGGCCCTATTTTATAATTCGAACCTCCTCAACTCAATTAATTCATTTACATCGTCCTATTTTATAATTTGTATCGCGATTCGTGAAACGTAAAGTTGAAAAAAAAATTATTTGAATTGTGTTTCATTCAAAGAAAACCTCGAAAACATGTGTGTAATATGAAACCTCAGGGCAAACGATAGAATGAATGGAAAGGTATTAAAAAACTAGGGACGACAGGAAGTGAAAAATTGCAACAAGAACTCACAGAAAGCAATAACGACCCCAAATTTCCCACAAAGATGTATGCATGCATCGCTGCTCAAATCTTTTAATTTGTCTATCAATCAATTAGCAAAACTATTTAAAATTTATGCAAGGAAAATTTAAACAAAATTTCATGAAAAGATTAAAAAAAAACTTCATTGTCTTTTGGATGATAAAGCCACTAACATAGTCCCATATTTCTGCAGTAATGCATGTAGGAGAATGTTTTTTTAAGAAGAGGTAGTGTAAAATCCAACACACGATGAAAAGATAAAATGGAAAATTATCATTTCACCTTTTTATGTCATATTCTTTCACATCACAGCTAACCTTATCTCAAAATAAATTATAAATATTATTTAACATTAATAATTTTGTTTTACTATTATTTATGGTTTCGACACCATGGGCAACTACTCTCTATATGGAAAAATTTGTGCTTGGACACAAATATTGACGCATATATTTAATTTTTAGTGGTCATAATTTTTTATTCAAAATTCATTTTAGTTCTCATTAATATGAAATAAATATATGAGAAGAAAATGTAATTATAACTTGTCACATTGGTTAGGGTTGACTCTTATATATTTTAAAACCATAAATAATTATTTAAAGGTTTTAAATTGAATTCTAGTATTTTTGACAAGTTTAAAATTATAAATTTTTGTAATTGAATGTGAATGTGAATGAAAAGCCATCTATTAATGTGGATTTTGTATTTATAAACTGCAAGGAAATTTATACCAATCTGAGTTTATATATAAAAGTTACTAAAAACAAAAACCATTGAATTTGAAATTGAAAGTTACATAAATTTTGGATTTAAAGGATAAATGAAAACTTTTAAACCTGTTTATGTTTTCTATGTAAAAGTAAATAAAAATAGCAGCATCCTTACAATTAAAAGTTATTAAAAAATAATAATTATTAAAAATAGTGGAAACAATTAATTACAAGTAATTTATTATTATTATTTTTAAAATTTTACATATCAACTTCAATTTCAAGTCGATATTTATTTAAATATTTTATATAACTTTTATATTTATTTAAAAATAATTAATAAAAATTAATGTTTAAGTTTTTTGAAATAAGCGATACTTATTAAAATTTTAATTTACTGAATTATTGTTTCATCAAACACCGCAATAGTTTCAAAAGTCATCGGACGGCTAATCAACCATGCAATAATTTATTACGAAGAACACTTGAGTCATAATAATATATTGACTGAAAAAATAAATAATTGAGAATATTAATGTTTGAAGATAAAAGAGGTGCATTTTACTCGAGTTATGGTGGTCATTTCAAATAGCTATTGAAATTCGATGGTAGGTTTGGCTTGTCTAAATAACTCGTTGAAGTTCTGTGTTCAACAAAAGATTGCTTCTTTTGTGTGTGTCATATTTTGGTAAATTGTAAGCTCCAATTGATATGTTGTTGCAAAATCAAGTGATAAACTTATTCAGATTATAAAGTATTAGTAAAAGTTTGAATAAAATAATGACTTGATCTAAATTTATTAGATTCTTTTCTTCGAAGTCGAATATTGAAATAAATGATAAACATTGTGAACTGTATAGTGGAGGAGTTTGAACTGTATGGTGGATGAGTTTGTTTCGCCAATGTAAGCTTACGTTGGGCTAATAGTAAAAAATTTGGCAGACACGTTAGAGACTTTTAGGTTTAGAGAATCAGCCTGTAGTGTTGTGGATAGGCTAATTCGTATAAGTCCTAAGATTGTGATTTAACCCAGGGAGACATTACTGTTAATAGTAGTTTTAACATATTCATTTCACCATACTTACACGTATTAGTAATCATTTTACATTAAAATAAAATTTCTATTCTGTTAAATTTTAAAGATACTTATAAAGAGAATAGAACAAAAGATCGGTTGATTGTAATAATGTAAAAACTCAATTTACCTTGGTGTGGCACCTCTGGGCTCCATCATCTTTAATGACTTTGAAAAGCTATTAAAGGTGAAGATTCCATTACCCTATCATTTTCCCCAAACCAACATGTAAAAATATCCAAATGAACATGCACAAACAAATCAACGTGGCAGGATCTACCTGACATTCGGCATTAGGTTTCATGATTTGACATTTAGTTTTATGATTTGAATTTTCAAATCATAATTTGTAGTATGATTATGCGTGTTGGTGGTTCATGTGACCCTTTTTAAAAATAAAGTACCCTACGTATAATACATCTCGTAAACCCGTCTCGCATTCATTCAAGCTCAAGCGACTAAGCAAGGAGGAACCATCATGAACCCATTTTGCATTCGATGGAGCTTGAACTCAGGTAGCCAAAGGAGGAAGTTTTGTCTCCAAGTAGATATTCCATGGGTTAGTGACTATTTTGTCTACAATCACGATTTTTCAAAGATAGTATGGTTGTGAGTGCTTTGATAGAGGTATATGCAATATGTGGAAGAGTATGGAAGTGGCACAAATTATTTTTCAAAATTACTTAATGATATGTGGCCTTATGCAAAGGTATGGCTGTAAAATATATATGCACATGTAATGTGTTTTGTGATAAGCCTTGGGCATCTCTAATAAAATGCTACTAGCAAGTGTGAATAAAAATCAATTATTTTCTAGAATGTACTAAAATAGGAGTTGTGTAATAGGGAGGTCAATCATAACATTGAAAGACAATAATTTATTTAATAT